>SEYY01000718.1:44061-51561 GCA_009176605.1 Armadillidium nasatum
CTAAGCAAAAATGAAGCAATATCAGCGGAGCCAAAATACCGATATATTTTCAAATCGGCATACCAGTGGTGCCAAAATATCAATATATCAATTGAACCAAAATATCGCTATATCGGCAAGTTCAAAATATCGATATAAGGGTTGAAGGTACGCTCTTTCGTAAGCACTTTCGGATCAGGAGTCGGAGCCTGAATAGGAGCCTGAGTCAGAGTCATAATGAAAGGAGCAGTTGGAATCGGAGACAGAGGCTGGAATCGAAGTCAGAGTCGGTGACGGTGTCAAAATCACAGTATTCTATTCTTCTTAAACTCTTTTCTGAGTACTTTTAGAGTGACTCTTACCTACCCATGCTCATTCCTGAATTCTTTACGGGAACCTTCAGGTCTCGTTTTCAAGATAAACCTAAATGGGAATTCCACAGCAAATATCTTCCAGGAATCGAACCAGTTCTACCGCAACATTCGTCTCTACTTCCGGAGCCCGCGCTCTTTCTTAACAATTTTAACGATTTAAACATACGCTTAACCTCTCCTAGCCATCCCTAGTAGCAACACCACCTCTATATTTCCTTAGAATTTGAAGACAGTCTCAACACCCCATTTTTTTCTCACACTCTTTCCGGTCCATTTTAGCGGTTTAAGCATGTTCTGTAAGGCATGAAACCTCTCCTAACCACCTCTGGTCCCAGTACCATCTCTACTCTATTTTCCTCATACTCTTTCAAGAGATTATTTTGGTGGGAGTGGCCATCAAGTTGAAAGTTTTTTTGGCGGTACTTATCATTCAAGCTATCTATCTTTTAAGCTTAATTTTGAGATTTTGAAACCTGGCCTAACACTCACACAATCGTACGTGCTTTCCTGAATTAGAATTCAAAGCTTCCTTTCAAGATGTAGAAAACCTACAAGAAAAAGACCCCTTTCTTTCTTTTCTGCTGTTTTTCTTTGATGATGATTACCCTAATGTATCGAGAGATAGGAGATCATCATACTATTTCTATTTTACGTTTCGATTATATCGATATTTTATCTCAACTATATCCAATATATATTTTGTACCTACAGCTTCGATTTTCATATCGATATTTTTGTTTCGATTATTTTGTATCGATTATTTTGTCTCTAGATTTTTCCCTCAAGTATTTTTTTCCCTTCAAATATTTTTTTTATCAAGTATTTTATTTTCTTCAAGTATTTTTTCCTCAAGTATTTTTCTCTTACAAAATTTTTCATTTGAATTAACCATTTTTGAAGCTATTTTTTTCTCTCACAAAAGTTGTTTTTCTTCAAATTTTAGGACTAAAAACATTAAAACATGTAAAACGCCTGATCACACACAAAGATTGGTATACGTATACGTACAATGTGGGGTACTTGACATTATTTTGGATGCGCAACCACAAAGTAATATAGTTTTTAGGTGGTACTTACCATTTATTTTAACCTTTAAACCTAATTTTATGAGATTTTTAAGACATGGCATAACACTCACACAATGGTACGTGCTTTCTTGAATTGGAGTACAGATCACCTTTTCATGATGTAGGACACCTACAGGTCAAAGACCTCTTAACAATGATTACCCTAATGTATCGAGCGATGAGATTCAGAGACCCTATACGTTTTTGAATGTCGCGAGACAGTAAGCTATTCTTCTAAATATCTTAGGCATGGAACCTTCTCTTCTTAATTCAAGGAAATCATCAACACCATTCAGCTATCAACATATTCAACAGACAACTAACAACAGATGTCACCATTTCTCAATCTTCGTCATACAGTTTCATGTTCATTCTGTTTTATTCATGTGATTTTCGAAGCAGCCATTACGATTTCAAATATGTGATATTACATATCTTCTATGATGTGATTATGTAATAGAATAGGAAAATGTTCAACTTCATTTATATATGTAAATATCTAAATATGTTTCTACGTAAGAACAGGTATTTGAAGAAATATTATTAACATGTTATGAAAAGTAATGTAAGAAACTATGTGATTTTGCTAATTTATCTTAAGTATTTAATCTTCTTACACATCTTTAAAGCTCTGTGCATAACAAAAAAATAACTATCTCTTTGAAAAAGCTAGTCTAAACATCCAGAATATCATGTATGAACATTAAAAAATAGTTAAAATATAAGTAAATAATAAAATGTTTGTTCAAATTAGACTTCAAATAGAAAATATTAATTTATTATTCGTGCTAGGGTTTTAAATGATGAAAAAATACGAAGTATAAACCTCAATGATCTCATCAGTGATCAATATTAATCAATATTAATGATAAAATATGTATAAGCTGTTAATTCCTTATAAAATGTCTTAGAGATATTACTTTTTGAGTTTGTTTATGCATTGAACGTTAGATGATGTATTGTTTATTAAGGTATGTTTGAAGAATATAGGATGAAAATTTATACAAAGTTATGCAAATTATGTGTTTGAGGGATTACGACGTGGCTTTTTATCATATTAAAGTTTTAAAATTAGAAGATGTGGGAAGCCTAGATAAATATGTTGGAGAATGTGAGGCGAAAATGTAAATAAAAGTTCTTAAAATTATATGCTAAAGAGATTTCCTATGCATTAATGTTAAACTTAAATTAAATATAGAGATAAATGTTATAGGAGTGAGAGTTTGTGATAAGAAATGCATGAGATAGAGAGATGTCGGCTTGCATTTATGATGAAACGTACTTTCTGGCAACTTAATCGGGCTAATTGGGGGTCATTACGCCGCTTCTTTGCTAATTACCCTTGGAATGAATCTTGTGAAAGGATGGTTCTGTCTCTGCCTGAAAAAGTAGGAGCCGTGATCTCCGAAGGGATGAGAAGGTTCATTCCATATTCAACTAAATCTTTTTCTCCTCAAAAACCATGGTTCGATGGTAAATGCTCTTGTGCCATTCATGAAAGAGACAGTGCTTATCATTCATGGAAAAACTTGATTCTCCTATCACTCTTGCTAATTTTCATTTAGCTCGGAATCGTTGTAGGGATATTATTCGACGGGGCCAAGCGTACTTTCCCCAAAAGGAAGTGCGCTGACCTCCATGGTTCTACTACTGATAATTTCTGACCTCCAGCCAAAAACATCTTTAATAACCTGTAAATCTGTCTTTCCTCCTGTAGTCGTCCTGACGATTCTGTTGCTAATACTCCTTCTGGAAAGACAAATCTTTTCGGCCTCCTTTTTTCCTCTAATTCAACCCTCAACGATTCCCACTCTCCTCTTCCTCCTCCTACTTCTCCTCTCAGGTATCCCATTTCACATATTCAGGTCAATGGGAACCTGAAAACTATGAACGTCAGGAAGGCCAGCGGACCGGATGACATTCCTTCCAGTGTTCTGAGGAAGTGAAGTGTGCGTCTGAGCTGGCACCTGTCCTCGTTCAACTCTACTCTCTTTGCCTAAATACTAATACTTTTCCTCAATGCCGCATATGTTCAGCCGATCCCAAAGAAGGGTAGCCGCTCCTGATCCCTTTAACTATCGCCCTATACCTCTCACCTGTGTTCTATCTAAAATCTTTGAAACTTTCCTTAACTCTCATTTTCTGGATCATCTGGAGTCTCACTCCCTTCTTTCATATAGTACTGCTTTCGACGTTCGAGGTCTACTAGTTACATATTTCCTATCTTACTGATTTATGGTCTTCTGCCCTTAGGTTTATGGGGAGTTTGGTGTGATGACGTTTGACATTTTCAATGCTTTTGAGCAGGTGGGGCATACATCGCTCCTCTTCCTTCCTTTGGGTTTCCTCCTTCTCTTTGCTTACTTATATCTAGTTTTGTCTTGGATCGTTCCATATCGGCATTTGTCGATGGAGCCACCTCTTCCTCCTATTCTGTCAATTGTGGTGCTCCTCAGAGTTCTGTTCCATCTTCAATTTTACTCTTACTTTTCATTAACGATTTTCTCTCCTCGACTTCTAACTCTATTCATTCTTATGCCGATGACTCAACTCTTCATTCTTCCACTCATTTCAAATCCGCTCCCTCTTTTGCTTCAAGATTTGCTTATCGTCTTCGACTTTCTGACTACATTCTTGCCGATCTGGATGGGATCTCCCGGTGGGGTCTCCTCAACCTTGTGAAATTCAACTCTTTAAAAACTCAACTTCTTCACATTCCCCCTCGAAAACACCTCCCAACTTTCCTATCTAATTTGACTGCTCTCCCGTTTTACCTGTAAATAATTTTAACATTCTTGGTCTAAACATAAACAATAAACTTCCTTGGAAACCTCATATCACAATTGTTGCTAGGGCGGCTTCAAAGAAGTTGGGAATACTGTTCAGATTGCGGGTATTTTTTCTTCTGAACAGTTGCTCCAATTACATAAGGGTCTTATTCGCCCTTGTATGGAGTACTGTTCTCACTTTTGGGAAAACTCCAGTTCCATTTTTCTTTTGGATAGGGTTGAGTCTAAGGCTAAGAGATTAATAAACTGTCCTATCTTTTCAAATTCTCTTGACCCTTTGTTTCTGCGACGTGACATATTATCTCTTTTCTAAAAGTACTACAATGGCAGGTGCTCGAGGGAATTGACCTCTAGCATTCCACTACAATTGCTTCGCCCTCGTAGCACAAGAAGGAGCCATGCTTTTGCATGAATATTGTGTGAAAATGGTAAACCCCAGGCTTATCCGTTGTGGTGCCTTCTTCTTGTGGAACTCTTTGCCATCATGTTTTTCCTCCTGTATTTAATCTTCCTCTCTTTAAATCCTCAGTCTGCGCCCACCTAAGAGATTTGCGTTAGTCAGGATTGGGTGGGTTTCTCTTTTATTTTTTATTTCTGTCCCTTCCTTGAAAAGGGCCCGTGGGCTGAGGTAATCTGTAATATATATAATATATATATATATATATATATATATATATATATATATATATATATATATATATATATATATATATATATATATATATATATATATATATATATATATATATATAATTGAAAAACTTTTTGCTAATTGTAAATTTTCCACACTCTTTAATTTTTCGAGCAGTAGTTTGTTTTTCATAATTTTCTCCGCAATCAATTTCAACCTCCACAACATGACCGGAAATATTTTCATCAACTACTTCATCCTCACAATATTTGACATCCCTGGAAGTATTATTGGAAATTGGGCCAGCGACTATTTAGGACGTCGAATGTCTTCGGTTTTATTCGAGGTTCTTTCTGCAATATGCTTCGTTATTCCAATTATATTTATAAACAGTAAGTGTATCTTAAGATTAAATGCTTTATATATTTCAATTTATTTTATATATTTCAAGCTTTATTAATGTATATTGCGAAGATTTTCTGTTATCGTAAAAATTCAATCAAAATTTGATATATAGAATACAAATTAATTTGCTGAAAAACATGTTTAAATCTGTCACATTTCCGTTCGTTTTAGATAAATGGATTGTAGTAGTGTTTTGTGCAATTGCAAAGATGTTTGGTGGAGCAATGTTACTATCAGTCTATAAGCAAGTTGGAGAGTTATTCCCAACGCCTTTAAGAGCAACAGCGTATGGAGTTACTGGGGTTGTTGGAATGGCTGCCTCAATTTTTGCTCCGAGCATTACAGCTTTGGTAATTATAACAACTCATTCTTGAATATAAATACTAATATATTTCATGTCAAAATCAAAGCAAATGTATGACTCAATTTGTTTATTAGTTTTTTTTATTCTTTAATTTTTTCCCTTTTTTTCAGAGCACCTTTGTGATATATATATATATATATAATATATATATATATATATATATATATATATATATATATATATATATATATATATATTATATATATATATTTATAATATATATATATATATTATATATATATATATACAATAAAAATCACCCTATGTGATGAGGCCGGAAACAAGCCTGTAATGCGCTAAGGCCGATCTAAAACATTAAAAGATAAAACACTAAAATTCTCACAAATGATAGATTAAAATTGGAAATAAGTTTAAAGTAAAAAGGCAAGCTTTCGACTCCGAAACAACCGGGAGTCCTCTTCAGGCCGAGGAAGAACAATAGTGAAATAAGACTGGAAAACTTAAGGATGAAAACACGCAACTCGATGTGAAACCAAGGAGCGAACACACAAACCATTATTACAGCACGAACGAAACAAACGAAAAAAAAAAAAAAAAAAAAAAAAAAAAAAAAAAAAAAAAATTAAAATTAAAAAAAAAAAAAAAAAAAAAAAAAAAAAAAAAAAAAAAAAAAAAAAAAAAAAAAAAAAAAAAAAAAAAATAACCTTAATACCAATAAATTATTATTAACTAGTGGCAATGTTGATCACAGGAGACTTATAGAATTTTTTGATTAAAAACATTCCTAATTTTATGTAGGTATTAATATAGATAATTTCCTAAATAATTGTTTAGCCACAGATCCCGTCTTCTCAAGGGTTTTAAAAAGTAGTTCCTGATATTGCACAGAATAGTTTTTTTTTTTTTTTTTTTTTTTTTTTTTTTTTTTTTTTTTTTTTTTTTTTTTTTTTTTTTTTTTTTTTTTTTTTTTTTTTTTTTTTTTTTTTTTTACTCGTTTGTTCGTTCGTGCTGTAATAATGGTTTGTGTGTTCGCTCCTTGGTTTCACATCGAGTTGCGTGTTTTCATCCTTAAGTTTTCCAGTCTTATTTCACTATTGTTTCTTCCTCGGCCTGAAGAGGACTCCCGGTTGTTTCGGAGTCGAAAGCTTGCCTTTTTACTTTACAACTTATTTCCAATTTTAATCTATCATTTGTGAGAATTTTAGTGTTTTATCTTTTAATGTTTTAGATCGGCCTTAGCGCATTACAGGCTTGTTTCCGGCCTCATCACATAGGGTGATTTTTATTGTAAACATTTTTTAGTGGTTTATTAACTAATGCATATATATATATATATATATATATATATATATATATATATATATATATATATATATATATATATATATATATATATATATATATATATATATATATATATATATATATATATATATATATTAGTATAGGGTGCTACTTCCACGGCCAGATAAGTCTAACGAATGTTGCATGCAACATGCATGCAACAAGATTTGCAACATTTCCAACATTGTAATATTGCAAATTTATGGTCTGTTATGGGCTATTCTTTGCGGTTTTTCGGTTTTTAACTATCATTTTTGCGGTTTCTAGAATTATCTTTGGGTCAAGGACACACCCTTGGGGTCTGAGGGGCGTAGCTCCAGATCACCACTTCATCAAAGTCATTCCTGAGACCATTTTGATAATTCATACCTACCCCCGCTTAATCCTGACCTCTTTACGCATACCACCAGATACAATTTTCAAGATAAACCTAACGAGGGAATTCCACAGTAAAGATTTGCCTGGAATCGAACCAGTGTTACCGCTACACTCAGCTCCACAATCGAAATCACTTACATTCTTTTCAGGTTCCTTTTTATGGTCTATGTAAGACATGCAACCTCCTCACCCATGTTTTCTTCTCGCA
>SEYY01000718.1:56561-73954 GCA_009176605.1 Armadillidium nasatum
AAAGAGTGTGATGTGGGTGTAGCATTGTGGCAAGCTCGTTTAACTACCTGATACGGATATTTTTTGGGTTTTAGGGGCCTCTTCCCTTGACTTGAGTCCAATTTCATAGATTGAGCCCTCCCCCCAAAAACGATGTCAGGAAAGAGGGTGATATAGATTTGATCGGGAGGATTTGCAATTGCAAATGAAATTCCGTTAGGCTCATCTGGCTATTGAAGTAGCGGTCTATGCTACCATATATATATATATATATATATATATATATATATATATATATATATATATATATATATATATATATATATATATATATATATATATATATATATATATATATATATATATATATATATATATATATATATATATATATATATATATATATATTGATTTCACGTTTAATAAAAAATTAGGCAAAAAATATGTTTCTTCTTGTATAATGTTACATATTGTAAACTATAAACGAAAAATAATTTATTTTTGTTATTTGAATAATAAACGGCTATTCTGTTTCCATTTGGCAACATATATATATATATATATATATATATATATATATATATATATATATATATATATATATATATATATATATATATATATATATATATATATATATATATATATATATATATATATATATATATATATATATGCTCAAGAGCGATAAAGATGGTTTTTGGCTGTAAATCTTTTGTTATTTTTAATACCGAAAGGAAGAAGAAACGCTTGAATGGGGGCAGTTTTGGGCTGTAAATCCTGTTATTAATAATACCGAAAAGAAAAAGAAGAGCCTGAATGGAGACTGTTTTAGACTGTAAATCTTCTGTTATTAATTAATAATACCGAAAAGAAGAAGAAAAGCCTGAACGGTTGTAGTTTTTGGTTGGTATTGAACTCTATACCGAGGAGTAAAAAGAGGTCCCAACTTATAATGCATCCTATCAGTCGGTTTTATATATAAATAAAAGTTAAAATAGGTCTTCGAAATTTGGAAATTTTTAAAGAAAAGTTAGAATTTAAAACTTTTCTCTGATCTTCATCAATATTGCTGCGCTTTTAAAAAAAATACTGCATTTGCTCGACTATGAGCAAAGGTTCTCTTTGAAACTTGCTTGGAGAACAAAAAAGTTGACTCAACTTGGGATATCTTCCATTATATATTTTTAGTATTTCGAGAGCATTATCGTCACCCAAAGCTCCTTTTTATCATCTATTTTATCAACTTTATTTTTGTCCTTATGGTCATTACCTGAAGGCAAGAGAAAATCATAATTTTAATTACAATGAATCTAGTTTGTTCTAAAACCTTTCATTTTGATTTGATTTCAACTGTTTACATATAAGTTGAATTTTGAACCAAAAAATTGTTGAAACTGTAAATTTATGTTTTACTATTCACCAAACTTTTATTGAATTTTTGAAATTTTGAAGCCTTTATATAGATCAGCACTTTTCAACCTAGTGGTCGCTATTCCCGGAAAGGTCATGGTCTTATATGGAGGTCGAAATTGGTATCAAAAATAAAGCACTTAAGGTACGATAAAATCTTTTGATATCCTTTCATAATTTTTGTTTACATTAAAGTGTAAAACAAGAATAATAAACAAATAAAATTTGTACTTTTTAAATTTTTTCGAATGAATATTAAAAAATTTAAATTGACACTATTTTGTTTTCATAAAATAATTGTCGTGAATATTTTAAATTTATTAATCAGCCGTACGAGAAATTTATCTACACTTTTGAATTTGACACGTCTACATAATATTTATCAATCAGCCCTACAAATTTTGAAAATTAAATTAATTTTATAAAGAAAGTTTTGAAGAATCTTTATTATCTTTCACACTTTGTGAATTAAGCCAACATCCAAGCAAAAATGAAATATTATTCTTTTGATCAAATTTAGCTTTTTGACGTTAAGAATACTTTAACAATTCATGCACAATCATGTAGAATTGCCATACTAATAGTTTTTTTGCGGAATTACCCCAAACGGTGGACAGGAAAAATAGTCGACAGGTAAAAGAGCCAACACGTCATTAAATTTTTTTTTTCACTTGTCCAAAACGTCGACAAGTTTTTTTGGTAAGGTCAAAGGGCCGATAACTTTTTTTTATAACTCGTCCAAATCGTCGACACAATAAATCGATATCGATTAATCGAAAGTTATATATCATCATCACTTATGGGTCGGGAGGTACGGGGGGCAGAGGACATTGGTAGACAAATGTTCGTGTACCATGCATCTACTAAAATAATATATTAAAAATTAAAAAATATATATTCATAATTATTATAATAATAAAATTAAAATAATAGGCTTACATATCGATTGCATCGATATAAAAAAATAAAATTTCAGAAGAATCGGCTGAAAATTAAAAATTTTTTTGAAACTGTCCTGTCCCCTTAAGTATAATTTTCCATTTTAACCCCGGCTGGCAAACCCCGATTTTCACTGATTTTTAGCCGGGGCCGGGGCCGGAGTCAGTAAAAATGGCCGGGTCCCCGGTCGGTTCATATATATATATATATATATATATATATATATATATATATATATATATATATATATATATATATATATATATATATATATATATATATATATAATATATATATATATATATATATATATATATATATATATATATATATATATATATATATATATATATATATATATATATATATATATATATATATATATATATATATATATATATATATATATATATATATATATATATATATAATGAGGAATGTTTCATTCTTTACCTTTCTTTAAATATGGGGTTACAAAGCAGAAAGAAAAATAGATGCGGCTATGTCGAAAAACAAGTCAAGTGTAGTTTCATCTACGGAGAAGATATACGATTAGAGAATTCAAAAGAGCAGAGTCCATTGTAATAGAGATGGCATAAAAAAAGAATAGCTGTCAGAAGGAGATAGGAATATTAATCCAGAGCAAGAGAATTGAAAGCTTCATTAGACTTAGACTCCACTATTTCATGAAGAGCTGTATGAATAAAACCATCCTAGATGTGTCTTTTATATTTCAGTTAAGAAGGGCACACCTATAAGGAGCAAACAATTGGAGTGATGTAAACAAATTCTAAACATATAACAATTTAGAAGAGTGTTAGTGAGAGAAAGAATATGATGTTTCGTAGAAAGATCACAGGAAAATGAAATAGGAAAAATATAATTGACTACTGGGTATTTAAGTTTTCAAGGAAGATTTTGTGCTAGTGTGGAAAAAAATATTTTGAGTATTTGAATCAAGGGATTGAGTTTTTGAAGCATTATAAATAGTAATTTTTTTCTGTCAACACTGGAAAGAGGAGAAAGGTCAGACCTCAATTTTTCCTATTGTTTTAATCCCATTAATATTGCTATAAAAGAGCAACGAATAATTTTAACATTAGCTTAAAAGTAAATATGGGATAAAGTAACAAATGGAATTTTTTTGAAAAGAATAAAATCAATAATGGATAAAATTTAACCATGATGAACACAGCTATTTACTATAAACTGTTCCAATGTAAATTTAAAGTATTAGCAGTGGACCTTAACAATTGCTATAAAACGACCGGAAAGGAAATCAGAGAGAGATAAATACCGAAAAAGGAAAGTTTATAACTCAAGACTTTATGCTAGTTTATTTCGAAAGTTATATCCACCGTTACAGAAATAATTCACAAAAATACTAAAACTCTGAGGACCAAATGTCAGAGAGAAGGGAAAGAGATGATTAATAAATGTCATAGAACTCTCTTTACAGACGAATATTCTCCAAAGAATGAGAGTAAAGTTATTCAATGATATAAAATTAAGAAAGGGAGCAATGAAATCGGCACAGACTGAATAAGTACACGCTTCCAGCAAGAAGAAAACGATGAAGTTAATAGGCAAAGATAAAACAATTTTCGAAGAAAGGTTGCAAGCGTAAAGCACAAGTCTTAAATATCACTAAAAAGCTTTTTTAGTGTTAAGCCTAACACCAGAAATTATCTTTTGTAGAAGTTAAAATGTTTGTCATAAATGAGGTGGTGAGATGTGAAGCTCAGGAATATTCTAAAGCGGAATAAGAGGCATAAGTTTAAGCAAAGAATTCAATTTCTGATATAACTTTAGGAAAAGATTTTTTCAGAAGTAAGACACATAAAACAGAAGTAAGAGGCAGACAGAAAGGAAAAAGAAGAAACAAAGTTAGAGTTGACCTTGTTTTGCATGGTGCCTGAAAGTTGTACCAGAAAGGGATCAAGGCAGTTTAAGGAAAATAAATTTAATACGGTTCCAAGATAAAGTAAAAGAAGCACGATATTTTTTTTTTTTTTTGGGGGGGGGGAGAATTTGAAGAGAACAATATTTTTCTGATGGTAGCGACAAATGGCAAGAGAACAGCCTTGTGAGATCAAAGCTTATGAATTAATTTCTTTTGAGAGAAACGAAAATGGAATGTTTCCTAAATCTGAGAGAATAATCTTTGTTATGTTTTCTATATGCTCAGAACTCCTCCTGTCTAAGCTGTAATAATTCCAAAGAAAATGAGGAAAAATAGCTGTAAGTAAGATCGACTTACAGCACTGATATAAAAACTATTTCTTCGCTATAGGGGACGACCATCCTGTAAAAGATTTAATGAGATAGATCCGCATAGAGGGGTAAAAAGGTGAACGAAGGAACGAAAACCAGAAAATATTTTCAAAATACAAGGAGGACTGGGTGCTATATATATATATATATATATATATATATATATATATATATATATATATATATATATATATATATATATATATATATATATATATATATATATATATATATATATATATATATATATATAAAATATATAAAAAAAAAAAAAAAAAAAAAAAAAAAAAAAAAAAAAAAAAATAATATATATATATATATATATATATATATATATATATATATATATATATATATATATATATATATATATATATATATATATATATATATATATATATATATATATATATATATATATATATATATATATATATATATATATATATATATATATATATATATATATATATATATATATATATATATATATATATATATATATATATATATATATATATATATATATATATATATATATATATATATATATATATATATATATATATATATATATATATATATATATATATATATATATATATATATATATATATATATATATATATATATATATATATATATATATATATATATATATATATATAAATGGGATTAGAGACTGTATTCCATTTTAGTTTAGAAAGTCTAAGACAACGTTTCCCAAACTATTTTTTTCGTAACCCTGTTATTTCAATATTTTTCCTCTGTGACCTCTTCATAAAAATTTTTATGGCTTATTGGTAAAATGGAACAAATGTTAATAATGTTCAAAGATATTTCATTCATTATTAAAGTATAAAAAATCGTACAAAAATGTAAAACAATAATAACTATTAATGGGAGATGTGATTCTGTTTTTCGTCAACTAGAAATTTCAGGTCTGCAGAAAAAGATAACAACTTTATTCTTAAATCTAGTTCGATAACTATTCGGTTAATGTACTTATTTTTTTTTAGAAAAAGATGTGTCGAGAAGGATAGCCAAAAATTCATCAATGGTATTTTGTCGAAGCTGTCTTTAAGCGTTGTATTCCAAGACAGCTCAATCATGAATTAAATATCTGAATCCAATAATTCCGTCCCAGATTCTATATTAATTTTGAAAGGGTTTCTTTGTTCCGATAAATTGGAGGAAAATATTCCTTCAGATTTGTCTGCAATCCTTTCAGATATTCTGAAATTTCATCAGACATGGAACTAATATTGTACTCTTTTTACACTTCAGTTAGCTTCATAAAAACATTATAATTTCCTGTTTCCACACGATGAGTCCACAAACAGAGATTTTTAATTCTTTGCTGCCTTACAACGAAAGATTTAGTTTAATAAAAAAATGTTCCAAAGGTAGGACAACTTAATCAACCAACTAATATCATTAAAACTATCTTTAAATTCAAATATGGCATCCTTAGACGTTGGAGAATGTTGGTTTAAAAGCATTAAAATTTCTTCTCTCATTTCAAAAAGTTTCTTCAAAACATTTCCTCTGGATAACCATCGTACTTCTCAATGTAAAAGATGTTCATGTTCTCTACCCATTTTTTTTACATAATGCAGTAAACAATCTGGAATTCAGGGTATGATGTTTAATATAACATAAATTTTACACACTCTTGCAAAGCAGTTTGCAAAAGCAATGGCATTATATGTATATATATATATATATATATATATATATATATATATATATATATATATATATATATATATATATTATATATATATATATATATATATATATATATATATATATATATATATATTATATATATATATATAAGAACTTGATCTTTTGGAGGGCTCTGGGAGAACTTCTTCAAGCAGATGGGGAAAGATGCTGGTTCCACTGACAGGGTGAAAACCCTTCCTGGGAGAGGATATAGATATAGATATAGATATAGATATATATATATATATATATATATATATATATATATATATATATATATATATATATATATATTATATATATATATATATATATATATATATATATATATATATATATATATATAAGAAAATCTGGCAACCTGTCCCTAACGGTTTTTTCTGCATTTGCGTGCAATCCTGCATTCTCAGGGACCTTCCTGACATTTTCTTTGTCGGTTCACGGACCCCTGGACCCCGGATTCGAGCCAAATTCAGCAGCACTGAACCGCAAAGAAAATGGTCAGGAAAGAAAGTGAGGTGAACGCAGCGATTTTGCAAACTCAGGCAACTTCCTGATACCATTTTTGGGGGGTTCACGGGGACCCCGCAGGGGCCCCTTCCCCAGACTTGAGGCCAATTTCAATGGGTTGAACCCCCCAAAATGGTATCAGGAAAGAGCGTGAGGTCAATTTGATCGGAGTGATTTGCTTTGCAAATCAAAATCCCGTTGTGGCTTAGGTTGCCAGATTTTTTGAAAAGTAGCTAAATCTGGCACCCGTCAAAAGTGCCCCCCTTACTACTTATATATATATATATATATATATATATATATATATATATATATATATATATATATATATATATATATATATATATATAATTCAAATATGGCATCCTTAGACGTTGGAGAATGTTGGTTGAAAAGCATTAAAATTTCTACTCTCATTATATATATATATATATATATATATATATATATATATATATATATATATATATATATATATATATATATATATATATATATATATATATATATATATATATATATATATATATATATATATATATATAGTAGTATATGTGTGTATGCTGCAATGCACACATACACATTCTGGTGCCCCTCACGAACGCCTGACATTGCGTCTTTCAATGTCATTTCGATTGATGTAAGTGTCAATCAAGTTATTAATTTCTTCTGCTGTGGTTTTTTTTTTCAATGGTTTGCAAAATAGAAACTCCTCTTTAGATGCATTCTCAAAGTCATATCTCGCCAAACACATTAAATTGGCAATGTCCGATATGTCTGTACTTTCATCGATTTGAAGAGAAAAACAATAACACCGTTTTAAGGAAACTACAACAGTTTCCTCCGATATTATAAGCTATTTCCACGATTCTACGCTTCACTGTGTTATTGGAGAGAGACAACATATTTACTTAGTTTTGTTGTTTTATATCACATATTCGAGATGCCAACATTTTTATTGTTAGAACTATTAAATTTTCCGCAACTGTATGTGAATCCCCGATTTTAGCAATTTATTGCGATATTACATAAGGAGCAAATAACTAGATTTTCAGGCAAAGAACCCGGAGAAAAATTCGAAGACATGACCTCCTTGCTATCAATTAATTCTTTCTTTTTATTTATGAGCTTGTTAGAATTTTTTTTTAAATCAATATATGTTCGGCTTATTTTAAAGCTTGTTGTTGATTATTTTTTAAAATAACATTTTCGCATCTTTCATAAAATTTAACTGTGACATTACATCTGGTTTTTCCTGATCCGGTGCCGGGTCGCGACTCGGTATTTGGGAAACTATGGTCTAAGAAATTTGCTGATAAATGAAAAGAACAGACGAATTTAGTGATAGATTTAACTAGAGGCCCTAACTCATAATATAGAAATATAAAAAGACTACAAATGAGAAACAAAAAACAGATGACATCGTTGTGCACATATAAGCAATATCAATCTTTATGGTTTGTCATCAGAGCATTCAGGCACCTGAGTCTTGTTGGTTAATAAAGGGCAAGCTCTAGAAAAAGAAGACAGTGTTTTACTAAGTCGAAATTAAAACAGACTGTAAATGCTGCAGAAATTAATTGAGAAAAAAAATAAAACATTTACACAAGACTAATTAGACAATTCTTCTGTTGCATTAAGCACATCTTGTATGTATGTATGTATGTATGTATGTAAGTATGTATGTATGTATGTATGTATGTGTGTATGTATTAAAGTATATGTGCAAGTGTTCATGCATGTGTGCATAACTGATTAAATGAACAATAAACAAGACGCAATGAGGAAGAGCTGATTCTTTCTGTTTCTATTTTTAAACGAAAATTTATTAGTAAATTTAATACATTATAAATCAAATTATTTTGAAATTGATCTAAATTTAAGTATTTTTTTTTATACATTTATTGGGGACAAATCGAAATACAATATCTGTGATTAAATTCTAATTATTTATTTTGTTTACATCTTAATAATCATAAATTGGATATGATGGTAAGTTTGTTTTCGTTTTCCCAGTTTATTTGTTTGTTTTAAAGTTCATTTATTTGAATATTCTAATAAAAAGAGAAGAAGAAAAGGATCTATCAAATTGCTGTCCTACTGAAAACGGAAAATCCCTCGAAACAATGTAATAAAAGAAATCAGTTTATGACACAATCTTGAGTAAGAGAGTTGAGTAGAATGAGAAAATATGAAACAACTCAACTCATATTTATTCTCAATGAACGGAAATGGAATAGAAGTGATGGGAAGAGGTGATAACTTTACGAGGTGAGAATTTCAATATGAGAAAATTTTCAAATGTGTTTGGATCTTACCTCAAGAAAACAAATGACATCTTTTTGCTGAAATATTAACTAAAGGTTTCTAGACCTTAGATAATAATTTGAAATTGAGATATATATATATCATATATATATATATATATATATATATATATATATATATATATATATATATATATATATATATATATATATATATATATATATATATATATATATATATATATATATATATTCCTCCAGTGGGCAAAGGCCAGAGGCCTACCAAATTACACCGGAGTTTGAAAAATCTTATTCAGATCGATGGAGGCCAACATGTCCATGTCCAGATACACGGCGTTTGAAAGTATGCAAGTCAAAGGAAGTTGGGAAAACAGATAAAGGGAGTGTGTTCCAGACTTTACCAGTAGAGTATATGTAAGATTGAGCATAGCGGTTAAGTCTGGGGTCAGAGAGCTGGACAGAGAAAGGATGAGACTGTGTAGAAAGGCGTGTCGCACGAGATCTTTTCTCAATGGAGGAGGTATGCGACGAGAGAGTTCAGAAGAGCAGTGTCCGCTGTAGTAATAGCGATAGTAAAGAGAGAGTGACGCAACAATTCGACGGGCAGAAAGAGATTGAAGAGAGTTAGTAAGAGCAGGAGAGCTGATGAGACGAAAAGCCCTAGACTCCACCTTTTCAGGGGAGCTGTATGAGTGGAACCACCCCACATGTGCGACGCATACTTCATACAAGGGCGAACAACACCCCTATACAGAGCAATGCAACTGGGGTGGCGTGAAGTAATTTTGAAGGCGCCTCAGAACACCCAACCTCTTAGAAAGCTTGTTTAAGAAAGAGAAGTAATGTGATCTTTCCAAGAAAGATCACGAGAAAAGGATACACCAAGAATATTAAGAACAGATGAAGGTTTGAGTTGTGTGTTTTCGAAGAAGATACCATAGGTGTGTGGAAGATTGTGTCAAGTTTACAGATGGAGGAACTGAGTTTTTGAGGCATTGAAAACAACCATGTTTTCTCTGCCCCAATTTGAAATACGTGAAAGATCAGAGGTTAGTTGCTCCAAGGCTACCCTTCTCGAGTCTATCAACTGCTGTTGGAAGACGTTTTTCAAAATGGAAGGAATAATGAAGGGTGGAGTCATCAGCACTGGAGTGGATAGTAGATGAGGTAATAGAGAGAAGATCATTGATGAAAAGCAGAAAAAGTGCTGGGGATAGGACAGAACCCTGAGGAACACCACTATTAATAGATTTAAAGGAAGAATGGTGGCCGTCCACAACAGCTGCTATAGAACGACCGGAAGGGAAATTAGTGAGAAGATCACGGAGAGAAGGATAGATACCGAAAGAGGGAAGTTTAGAAATCAAAGCTTTGTGCCAGACCCTATCGAAGGCTTTCAATATGTCCAGCGCGACAGCAAAAGATTCACCGAAATGCCGAAGAGCGGAGGATCAAGAGTCAGAGAGAAGGGAAAGAAGATCACCAGTAGAGCGTTTCTTACGAAAGCCATACTGGCGATCAGAGATAAGATTAGAAGAATTGAGATGTTTCCAAATCTTCCTGTTAAGGATAGATTCGAAAACTTTAGAGAGAACGGAGGTCAAAGAAATAGGACGGTAGTTGGAGGGGTCCCCCTTCTTCGGCACAGGTTGAATGAGCGCACGTTTCCAGAAAGAAGGGAAGGTTGAAGTAGAGAGACAAAGACGAAAAAGTTTACCGAGGCAGGGTGCAAGCTCGGAAGCACAAGTTTTGAGAACCACAGGAGGAATACCATCAGGACCATACGCCTTCTTAGTATTAAGCTCAGAGAGAGCAGAAATAACATCTTTAGAAGAAATTCTAATTTTAGGCATAATTGAGTTAGAGGGTGTTGAAGGAGGAGGAATAGCTCCGGAATCGTCTAAGGTTGAATTAGAGGCAAAAGTTTGAGCAAAGAGTTCAGCTTTAGAAGAAGGTAAAACAGCAGTTGTGCCGTCGGAAGATATTAAAGGAGGGAAAGAGGAAGAAGCAAAGTTAGAGTTGACATTTTTTGCAAAATGCCAGAAAGAACGTGAAGAAGAGGAACCAGAAAGATAATATATATATTATATATATATATATATATATATATATATATATATATATATATATATATATATATATATATATATATATATATTATATTATATATATATAATATATATATAATATATATATATATATATATATATATATATATATATATATATATATATATATATATATATATATATATAATATATATATATATATATATATATATATATATATATATATGAAAGCACAGAATACTTACTGAGAACAATAGAAAACTCGACTCTTTATCGTTGAGTTATCCTCAAGCCCAAAAATTTCGATTCAAGAATAAGTTCAAGCGAAAGAGCTCCTGTCAAGGCATTACCACCAGGTTTTCACTCTATCATTCACTCATTCTTAAAATTTTAAATTATTTAATAACTGAAATAAATAAGTGGGAAAGCACAGAACACTAATAGGAAGACAAAGATGACTTTCCTTCTCCCGCGTCGAACCAGCGTATGTTCCAACTGTGAACAACATGCGGTGGTTCAGCCTCGGAGGAAGAAATCCTTCTTTGTCTCCTTGTAAGTGTCATTTATGTATTTTCGTACATATTTGTTGCGGCTATTGCAATGTTTTTATATATATATATATATATATATATATATATATATATAATATATATATATATATATATATATATATATATATATATATATATATATATATATATATATATATATATATATATATATATATATATATATATATATATATATATAATATATATATATATATATATATATATATATATATATATATATATATATATATATATATATATATATATATATATATATATATATATTATATATATATATATATATATTTTAAAAAAAATTTATTTTACCTCTGGTGGACAAAGGCCAGAGGCCTACTAAATTTCCACAAGAGAAAGAGAAAGGAGCAAATCGAGATTCTGGTCAGATTAAAGGCCGACATGTCAAAAGACACGGCGTCTGAAGGTGTGTAAGTCATAGGAAATTGGGTATATAGATGAAGGGAGTACGTTCCAGACTTTACCAGTAGAGTACACGTAAGATTGAGCATAGCAGTTAAGTCTGGGGTCAGAGAATAGGACAGAGAAAGGATGAGACTGTGTAGAAAGATGTGTCTCACTAACTCTTCTCAAAGGAAGAGGTATGCGACTAGAGAGTTCGGAAGACCATTGTACGTTGTGATGGCGATAATATAGAGAAAGTGACGCAACAATTCGACCGGCAGAAAGAGATTGGAGAGAATTAATGAGAGCAGGAGAGTTGATAAGACAAAAAGTCCTAGGCTTCACCTTTTCCAGGAGAGTTGTGTGAGTGGGACCACTCGAAATGTGTGAGGGGTACTCCAAACAGGGGCGAAAACCACCCCTATAAAGAGCAAGCAACTGGGATAGTGTGAAAAAGATCTAAAGGCGCCTCAGAACACCCAACCTCTTAGAAGCATCTTTAGGAAGAGAAGTAATGTGATCTTTCCAAGAAAGATCACAAGAAAAAGAAACACCTAGAATTTAAGGAGGGATGAAGGTTTGCTTTGTGTTTTTAAAGAAGATATAGCTGTGTGGAAGATTGTGTCGAGAAAAGAGATATTGAGGAATTGAGTTTTTGAGGCATTGAAAAAGACCATGCTTTCTCTTCCCCAATTTGAAATGCGAGATATCAGAGATTAGTTGCTCCAAGGCCACCTTCTTGCGTCTATTAACTGATTTCGGAGGGGCGCTTTTCAAACTGAAAAGAGTATTGAAGAGTGGAGTCATCCGCATGGAGTGGATAAGAGATGAAGTAATAAAGAGGTCATGAATGATAAGCAGAAAAAGTGTTGGGGATAGAACAGATCCTTGAGGAACATCACTATTAATAGATTTATAGGCTGAACGGTGGCCGTCTACAATAGCTGCTATAGAACGACCAGAAAGGAAATCTTAGTGAAGGCCACAGAGAGAAGGATAGATTCCGAAAGAGGGAAGGTTTGAAATCAAAGCTTTGTGCCATTGTATTGAAATTTCGATATTTCAAGATTCAGAGAAAAGGGAAAGAAGATCACCAGTACAGCGTTTCTTACGAAAGCCATACTGACGATCAGAGATAAGAATAGAAAAATAGAGATATTTCCAAATCTTCCAGTTAGGGATAGATTCGAAAACTTTAGAAAGAACTTTGGCTTAAGAAATTGGACGGTAGTTAGAGGGTTGAGATGGGTCCTCCCTTTTTCGGCACAGGCTGAATGAGCGCACGTTTCTAGGAAGAAGGGAAGGTTGAAGTAGAAAGAAATAGACGAAATAGTTTACCAAGGCAGGATTGGTAAACTGCCAAATATATATATATATATATATATATATATATATATATATATATATATATATATATATATATATATATATATATATATATATATATATATATATATATATATATATATATATATATATATATATATATACCATATATATAGGGTGGTTAAATTGTATGGGCCGATGTTGAATGTGAACCACACCTAAACGTCAAGTTTTTACTGCATTTCATTTGATTTTTTCAATTTCAGACTTACTCAATTTGAACCATGGAAAGATACACAATGGAGCAACGTGTTAAAATATTCAGGCTTATTATGAAAATGGGCGTTCAAATCAAATGCATATCGTGCACTTCGTGATTTTTTTGGTCAATAATCGTCCAAATGTGCGTACAATCGGAAAAATCGTGAAAAAATTTGAGCAAACCGGGTCTGTAGGAATTTGAAAAGACCAGTGCATGCTCGTACAGCTCGTACTGCAGAAAATATTGCTGCTGTTCGCGATAGTGTGGCTGAGGAGCCATCCACTTCAACTCGTCGTCGTGCCCAACAATACCTCTACGCTCGTCGTTATGAACATATGCATAAAGATATAAACGCTTACAAGTGCAAATATCAAAACTAAAGCCTCTTGACCATACAAAACGTCGTATCAGAATGGTGGCAAGAAATGGCAACAGTGGATGATCAATTTTCGAGGAAAATCATCTTCAGTGATGAGGCACATTTTCACCTCAGTGGATTCGTCAATAAGCAGAATTGCCGCATTTGGGCGAATGCTAATCCAAGAGTGATTGTCGAAAAACCAATGCACCCACAAAGAGTGACTGTTTGGTGTGGTTTATGGGCTGGCGGCATATCGGGCCATATTTTTTCCAAAATGAGGCCGATCAGGCAGTTACTGTATGGTGTTCGCTATCGTGAGATGATATTTTATGGCACGAATGGAATATATGTGGACGATATGTGGTTTCAACAGGACGGTGCCACTTGCCACACAGCTAACGAAACAATGGCTATTTTGCGCGACAAATTCAATGGCCGTGTTATCTCACGTGGTGGCGATGTCAATTGGCCGCCAAGATCATGTGATTTGACACCGTTGGACTTCTTTCTTTGGGGTTATTTGAAAGAAAAGGTGTACGTCGATAAGCCAGCAACAATATCAAGATAAAGGATGAGATATTATAACGGCATAGAACCCCAATTATGCCTAGCGTATCGAAAATTTATCGGATAGGTTGCCGCCGAGGTCGCGGCGGCCATTTGGCCGATATTTTGTTCCATACATAATTGAACCATACCATATTATCATAATAAAAAGAAATGACAATAAATTCCTAAGTAATTTGTGTTTTATTCAAAATCAACATCGGCCCTTAAAATTTAACCACCCTATATATATATATATATATATATATATATATATATATATATATATATATATATATATATATATATATATATATATATATATATATATATATATATATATATATATATATATGAGAGAACCTAAGGTGGATATCATTAGGACCGTACGCCTTCTTAGTTTTAAGCTCAGAGAGAGCAGAAACGACGTCTTTTGAAGGAATTGCAATTTTAGGCATAAATGAGATGGAGGAGGTTGAGGGATTAGGAGCAGCTCCGGAATCGTCTAAGGTTGAATTAGAAGAAAAGTTTGAGCGAAGATTTCAGCTTTAGAGGAAGACAAACAACAGTTGAACCTTCAGAAGATACTAGAGGAATGAAACAGGAAGAAACAAAGTCAGAGTTGACATTTTTCTCAAACTGCCAGAAAGAACGTGAAGAAGAGGAACCAGAAAGACTATTGCAATTTCTTTAAGGAATAAAGAGTTATTTGTGTTAAGAAGGATAGATTTTGCACAATTCAGTGATGAAATATAAGTTGCGTGAGTTTCTGGAGTTTGAAGACGACGGTAATCCCCGAAGGAAGCATCCCTACGGCATATAGCAGGAGAAAAAGCAGAGTTAAATCAAGGTTTCTTAGGTTTAGCAAAAGGGAAAGAATATGGAATGTACGCCTCCATGACAGAGAGAATCACCTCGGTTATGCGCTCTGCACACTCAGAGAGACTCATCCCACGGAAACAGTTATCATTCTATAGAAAATCAGAAAAGTACAACCTCAAGTCAGACCAATTAGAGGTATCGAATTGCCAGAACCGTCTCCTTGCTGAAAGCAAGGGCCGTTCTTGAGGGAGACTTTAAGAGACAGGACAAGATAAGGAGATAAAAAGGTGATCGGATAAACCCAGAGGAAGATAGAGTTGAACAGTGTAAGGAGAAGGATAAGAAGTTCGGAAAAGATTAGGTATATTGAGTTCATCACAAAGGCGGTCGGGGATACGAGTAGGGAGATGCACCAACTGCTGAAGGTTGTTCTTGATATAAAATTGATAGGCGAGTTCACCAGCTGGATCATGAGAACTAGTTGAAAGCCATTTGCGGTGGTGAACATTGAAATCATCTAATATGATGATTTCGGAGAACGGAGAAGAAGAAAGAATGTGTTATATTTTGGAGTTAAGATAGTCGAAAAATTTTGTAGTCTGTAGATTTAGGAGATAAGTATATAGAACAAATAAATTTAGTTGTAAATTGCAAGAAAGTTTAAGCCATAAGGTAGAGAATTCAGAAGACTCCAAATTTGAGACAAGAGAACAAGACAACATCGTTGCGTGGAAAAATTCCTCTTCTACTATCAATCTTTCTAATTTTCATTCAGCTCGGAATCGTTGCAGGGATATACTTCGACAGCCCAAACGTACTTTCACTAAAAGATAGTGCACTGACCTCCTTGGTTCTCCTACTGATAATTATTTCTGGCCTCTTGCCAAAAATATCTCTAATAACTTTTTCAAATCTTCCTTTCCTCCTCTTATTCGATCTGATGGATCTGTAGCTAACACTCCCACTGAAAAGGCCAATCTCTTCTGCCTTCTTTTTTCATCTAATTCTACCCTGGATGATTCCGGCATCTCTCCTCCTACTACTTCTTCTCTCAGTTGTCCCATGTCTTTACCCGTGATCTCATATCAGGTGCATGGGATCGTGAAATCGATGAACATTAGGAAGGCAAGTGGCCCGGATGGCATTCCTTCTCGTGTTTTGAGGGAGTGTGCTTACGAGCTGGCGCCTGTTCTTGTTCAACTCTACTCTCTTTGCCTTAACATTAACACTTTTTCTCTGTGCTGGAAGCGTGCATTTGTACAACCGATCCAAAAGAAGGAAGCCGCTCTGAACCTTACAACTATCGCCCTATTGCTCTTACTTGTATTCTATATAAAGTTTTTAAAACTCTCCCCAACTCTCAATTCCTTGACGATTTGGAATCTCACTCCCTTCTCTCTGATCACCAGTATGGCTTTCGTCGCTCGAGGTCTACTGGTGACATACTTTCCTACCTTACTGATCTATGGTCTTCTGCCCTTAGGGACTTCGGGGAGTCTTGTATGGAGTACTGTTCTCACATTTGGGGTGGTTCCGGTTCCACCCTTCTTTTGGATAAGGTTGAGTCTAAGGCTAAGAGACTAATAAACTGTCTCCTACTTTCAAACTCCCTTGACTCTCTTTCTCTGCGACGTGACGTTGGCGCACTCTTTCTTTTCTATAGATACTACAATGGCAGATGCTTGAGGGAGTTGATCTCTCGCATTCCACCACCATTGCGTCGATCTCGCAGCACAAGGGGTGCCATGCTTGTGCATGAATTTTTGTGTGAGCTTGGCAAACTCTAGACTTGCACGTTGTGGTACTTCCTTCTTTCCAGCCACCTCTGTTCTTGGAACACCCTTCCTTCGTCTGTTTTTCCTGCTGTATTTAACCTACCTCTCTTTAAAAGCCTCTGTCTGG
>SEYY01000719.1:0-7500 GCA_009176605.1 Armadillidium nasatum
AGTCAATATGGGCGATGTAGTTAAAAAAATGTTAAACATAACTGCCAAAGTGATTTACACCGACATAGTTTTAATAGCAAGTAAGTAACAGCCTAGCCTCTAGCGTGTAACTAGTGATAAACATGAAGTGTTGCCATTTTTTTAATAGATTCTTTTAGGGAGATTTAGATACTTCAAAATCATTAAATAAATATAAAATATAAGGATTCTCAATATTCTCCCAACAGACAAGAATTTAAATTTAAATTTCAATTTCAATTTAAATTAAAGCAAAATCAAAATTTTAGATCAGTAAAGTCAAATCAATCTAGCATCAACAAGATATTTTCTACCATGCAAGCCTACAAATTTAAATCTAAATCTAATCTTTACAATGCTAAAATAATCCTACAAATACCTTAAAATTAAATAATACAAACTACTTAAAACTAAAATAATATTTTCATTTAGATTAATCAGCCTCTCCATCAGGAATTACCTGAATTTGGCTTTTAGATTTAAGAGGATGACCCTTTTGACATAATGCAGAAATATGAGTATGAAGATTACAATACATACAAGCATAATCTAAAAAGTTGTCATGATTACCAGGGCATTCATCAGTATCATGCTTGACACTAGAACAGAATCTACAAATGTTTAACTGATCACACCTATTTAATCTAGATTCAATATCAGGGTAGGCTGGACATTTGTTCATGGTGTGACCAGCCCCATTGCAAAATTTACAAGGAAAAGGTAGATTGGGACCCTTAGTTTTAGAAGGAACATGGGGTTTGGGAGAATTTTTGGAAATTTTAAAGTTTTCAAGCGAAGGTTTAGGATGACTAAAATGAGAGAACTTATCTCTACCATAGCCCTCATTATGGCCATCATCATAATTAGCAAGCTTTTTAATACTCATAACCATTGTTAGTATTTTTACTAAGGCTATTACTATTATTGTTTCTACCAAATTTATTTCTCCTAAAGTTAAAATCATCATGCTTAGGTTGAGGCTGATTTCTGAGAGTTAGTTCCAATCGTCTAAGTAATGTAGAGGAGTTATCAAACAAATCTAAGATATTAGGGTAATTCGACTGTACTTTATCAATTAAGGCATTAGCAAATTTTGGAGGCAACTTATAAACTACGGTTGTACTAATCATTAGAAACCCAGCAGTTTCAGGCATAAGTAAATCAACACTATAAGATTTAAGGTCATATACCAAAGCTTTAACTTCATTTAAAAACTGTTTTAAGGCTGTAAAATCATCCTCAGGTGGAGGGGTTATTTCAAGCAATCTAACAATAATTTTCTGAATAATAAAATCTTTATCTAGATACTCAGTCTTTAAAATATTTAATGCAACATTGTAATTTGAACCTTCAGGGCTAAGGTGTTTAACCATCTCATAAGCGGTAGTCCCAAGATTACTAATTAAATGAATAAATTTTTCTTCATCAGAGTAAATGGAGTTACTACCAATTAGGGCATTAAATTTAGAAAGAAAACGAGAAAAAGCTAATTTATCTTCTTCGTCCCCTTCAAATCTACCAATTTGAATAGGAGGCTCTTTTACACCTCTAAATAAACTTAAGTTAGAAGCAGGTCTATCACTGTTATTAGAACTAGCAACTTCAGGAGGATTGGAAATAGGAGGGACAGACACTTCGCTAGAAGGGGAAGGGGTGCTAGATTTAGTTAAATTCTCCGCAATAATGGCAATTTTTTCTTCAATATCAATTTTATAGTCATAGGCAGTATCACGTTCAGTTATATAAAATTCATCTAAATTTTCAAACTTTACGATATTGGATAAAATATTTTTGTCAACCTTTTCTAATGATTTAATGCAATTTTTAACTTCGCTTATTTTATCTTTTATAAAGGAAGAACAAGAACTAGTACTAACCCTAGCCATTGTTACTTCAATACGTCGTTTCATATCCTGTCTTTCAATAACAAGCAGGCGATTTAACGATTGGCATTCAGCAAACTCCGCCATTTCAAAATTAAGCAATTTAATTCGTTAAACAGTAAAATTCAAAATTAATAAGTAATTCAATTTGTTAAACAGTAAAATTTAAGGTTAATAAGCCTTCATCCAAGTTAAAGTAAATCCCAAGTAATCAAGGAAACTTAATTAAGCTAAAGGTGAGTAAAATTACGATTAAAATAGGCTAATCCAATAGACTTCGGGTCTATCTTAGCATTTAGATAATCACAAGCATGTAGTATCTTGTTCAAGTATTATAAATTACTTTTGGAAAGCTTTGGGATTCTCTGTGGCGTGAAACCCTTGAAAACGCTTATGCAGATATTGTAACTGCTTTTGCCAAGAATAAACCTAATTCTATTAAAATTTAGCCTACAAATTAATAAAAAGAAATTAATAAAGAACTCACCATTTAAATTGTTCTGTAAATTCTATAATGAAATTGGATTTACTTTGATTTCCAAAAGTAATTTATACTTGGATGTGTGGCTCTTTTGTATAAGCGCATAAGTAAATTTTAACAGTAACTTTGCAGCCAATGTAGAAACATACACTCAAACCCAAGCAAGAACTTACAAATCTCTGATCCAAAACCCAAGGCCTATAGATTAAACAGATTCACGTCAATCATACAATTCAAGTTAATAAACTAACCCAACCCAAGCAATCAAAAGTCAATTTAATTCAAATAGTAAGCTTTAAAAGGTATGAGGGAAGAGTAGCTCAAGTTAGGCCCCAACTTCTTTCACAAAGCTTTATAAAGAACTCTTACCAAAGGTTTATACAGAATATATAACTACAATTAGGCTATATTAGTTTAAATAGTTAATACATTACGTTCTGGAAGATTTCTTAAGTCAATATGGGCGATGTAGTTAAAAAATATGTTAAACATAACTGCCAAAGTGATTTACACCGACATAGTTTTAATAGCAAGTAAGTAACGGCCTAGCCTCTAGCGTGTAACTAGTGATAAACATGAATTGTTGCCATTTTTTTAATAGATTCTTTTAGGGAGATTAAGATACTTCAAAATCATTAAATAAATATAAAATATAAGGATTCTCAATACAAATCGTAATCTACAAAAATTGAAAAAAAAGAGACAATTGTTCTCCTTGCAAAAAAAGGAGGGAGGGCTGAGCTGCGTGCGTGGCTAATTTTAATCTTAGTATTCACCAATGATAATAAATAAGGGAAATATAAAAAAATAACTGTACCTCGTCAGAACCATAATACACTACTAATAAAAGCTTTTAATTGAATCATTAACATTAGGTTTTTGAAAAAAAATTAAGAAATAAAAAAAATGGAGAAAACAGTAAAGTTACCTTAAAAGTGTTTCTAATTCTTTAGCAATTCGCTTCACAATGGGTGGACCTTCAAATGCAAGACATGAATAAATCTGAATCAAACTGGCTCCATTGTAAATTTTTTCTCTTGCATCTTCGCCATTAAATACACCACCAACACCAATCAAAGGAATTTGACCTACATTGTGTATATATATATATATATATATATATATATATATATATATATATATATATATATATATATAAATATTATATTTTATCTTCGCCTTATGTGCAAGAATATGATTTTCTAAGAGTTAAAATTAATTATTATGTGTTAACAGGAAACTCAAAAAGTTTATTATATTTTTTTATTTATTTTTAATGTAATTTATTTTACTGTTTATTTAGCGTTTAACAAACTTTTGACATTGTTTTTCATTATTATTATTATTATATATATTATTATTATTATTATTATTATTAATTAATTTAATTTTATTATTTTTATTACCATTATAATCTATTATTATTTCTGTTCTTTTTATTATTATTATTGTTAATTTTGTTTTATTATTACTATTGATATTATTATTATCATTATTATTATTATTATTATTATTATTATTGTTACTTTTATTACTTATTATTATTATCACAATCCTTATCTCTGTAATAATTATTAGCTTACAGTTATCTCAGTACTACGATTGTTATGGTAATTTTTTTTTTTTCTTTATTTTCTATAGTTTAGGTTAAGATTACTACCATCAAATTATGTTAAAATTACTTGTTATAAAATTTACAATATTCAAAACTTGGAATATTATGTAATGTATTGTATCATGTATAAATTTAATGGGCTCAAAGGACGATTTCTTCTCCCCAGAAGCCCATTTCAGTTTAGTATCAAAACATGTAAAGTACACGATATTTGAAAATGTAAATTTGTAACTGGAAAAATGAATAAAGATTAAAGATTAAAGATTATTATTATTACTATTTTTGTCGTTTATTTTGGAATTAAAATACTACATTATTGTTAATAAATTAGTTATTAAGTCATTTTAAGCTACGAAAATTAGTAGAGAAATGTAATATTATATAAGCTATCTTATATAATACATTAAACTTCAAGATAAAACCTAAATTCTATTAAATTAATTTTCAAAGTATTTTATGACGAATAAATTGGTTACCGTAAGGATTTCAAATGTAAACAAACTTTTATATAATATTTAATTATATTATGTTGCTTGTATTTTTTTTGCTTTATCCAAGAAATTATAGAAGGAATAAAAGAAGATCTACGAAGTATCTGAAAGTGAATTAAGAAATAAAAATTTTGAACGGATCCCGAGGATCTGTCCTTTAACCATAGTTAAGAGGACTAGAAGGAAACGAATCCCGAGGATTTGTAATTGGCAGAAGCCAAAACTAAGTGATGTTACGCTTGTATCATCAAAAGAGGAAGCAACCTCTTTTGCTTAGTTACACGAGCTTTTGAGCTTGTGTAGTTAAAGGAGTCTAGTAGAGACAGAAGTCTTTATATTGAAAAAGTATTTTCAATTAGATTGCCTCAGAACTATTTCCTTCGTCTCTAACAGACCTTTTACTTTAACTATTTATGTTATGTAAATTTGTAAAAGTTTTAAGATCACTTAATATGTTAAAATCTTAGCCTCCGAAGTCGCTCATTTTACGCTACTAATTTTCATTGTATCCTTATATTATTGTAAATAAAATAGTTTTAAGTAGATTTATTTGCTTTGCTTTTAACCTTGAAATTTCAGTCCCCCCTTTATTTTTATTTTGTAAACCGTTTCTTTGTGATTCATTGATCTCACCATTCTCTATCTAATATTTAATACATCACAAAGATTACGAGTTTATTATATATATATATATATATATATATATATATATATATATATATATATATATATATATATATATATATATATATATATATATATATATATATATATATATATATATATATATATATATATATATATATATATATATATATATATATATATATATATATATATATATATATATATATATATATATATATATATATATATATATATATATATATATCCTCCAGTAGGCAAAGTCCACAGACTTACTAATTTTACCAAAGTTGGAGAAATAGTTAACTTACTCATGTTCAAGGACGACATGTTCCGATACACAGCGTTTGATAGTTAGCAAGTTAAAGGAAGCTGGAAAGACAAATAAAAGGAGTGTGTTTCAGAATTTACGTTCAAAGTACATGTAAGATAGAACATAGCAGTTAAGTATGGAGTTAGAGAGTTGGAGAGAGAAAAGACGAGACTATGTAGAATGGCATGTTGCATGAGCCCTTCTCAATAGAGAAGGAACGTTGCTGAAGAATTCTAGACTCCATCTTTTCAGGGAGAGCTGCAAGAAGAAGAAGATGGCAGTAACATTTAATTTTATATGTTTTGATTATATGCTGAATATATAGACTATTTCTATATAGAAAATATAGATGGTCTGTGAGTTTTAGCAGACAAAAACTCTGTTATATAAGTTTCTACGAGTGATGGATTCGACCTTTGACCTCGTAGCCCTTTGCCCGAGTTGCGGTCGGGGAGGTCCTTTGGGATTTGACGTCACGACTGTAGATCGTGAGCAAGTTCCAATGCGATTTCCTTTTGTATCATCGTGGCCTAGTGGTTTAAGCATAAGACTACCATATTAAAGGTCGCTGGTTCGAGTCCAATAGCAGACATTATATATATATATATATATATATATATATATATATATATATATATATATATATATATATATATATATATATATATATATATATATATATATATATATATATATATATATATATATATATATATATATATATATATATATATATATATATATATATATATATATATATATATATATATATATATATATATATATATATATATATATATATATATATATATATATATATATATATATATATATATATATATATATAGGAAAATGGGAAAATACCCTAAATCACGCCTACTCCTCTTAAATCTTTGTTCTTCCTCTAATAACGATATGTTTGGTTAGTGAGTGTTAATTTATCCAATCAAATAAGGCAAAATTCTGTTTATTAATGTGTATATAAGCTGTGGGTAACGGGGAAATGGAAACAACTGTAAAACTGGTTTCTCAGCTTTACCTTCAATTTGAAACAAACTATTAGTCCTAATTTAATACAAAGATTATTTGTTTTTGAATTCCTTCCTTTGCATGATTACAATGACGGGGATCACTTAGATGAAGCTGTGCGAAGATAAAACTACTGGTCTTGCAAACTGAAAAATTTAAGCTGCAGGTTTCTGATCATTTCAATGGTGAATATAAAGCTTCCCTAACTGTTTATACAGAAACATTACGATTAGGATCACAAAATGTAAAAAAAAAACGTTTTTTTAACACGTTTTTTTATTCTGCAAAAAAAAAAAAAAAAAAAAATTTAATTTTTTGTTTTGTTTTTTTAGTTTTTTTTCTTCAATTTTGTTAATTTTAATATCATATTATTCATATACAGTAATTTTAATTTAGTAAAGTAAAAAGTATTAATTAAAATTTTTTAAATTTTTTATTCAGTATAGTGCTGGACTGCTGGTCTAGAAAAGTAAATATATGCTAATATGCCTGGAAGAAAAGAAACCCCAGTACGTTCTATGTCAAGTGTTAGCGAAAGTGAAGAATATAAGGGGAAAAGAGCAATTTGCAAATTCTGTTTCACTGACATTCCGAATAATAGAACAAGAAAAAAGGAACACATACCAGATTGTAAAATATGTAGCGATGACATCAAAATGAAATTCTTTCGAAATAAGATAGAGGATACAAAAAAAACAAGGAAAATAAAGGAAATTGAATAGTCGGAAAGACCAGCAAAGCTAAAAAGGCAAACTAAGAGCACAAGTGAATCATCAGTTGATTTGGTTATTTTCACTGTTGAATCTAATCCTGATAATGCAAATGTTCAATACAAAGGTCATGAAGAGGTTCCAGACAAGTTAGCCACTGGGGTCCCCGATGTACTTAATGAGAAAGAAATCCAACAACAGGATCTATCTTGTAAGGAAACAGCTGACTCAACAGAAACTGTATCAAGTGAAACATGTGCATCTCCGTCAACCACAGTTTCTGATAAAATAGTAACTGAAACTCCAGCAAAAGAA
>SEYY01000719.1:10000-21920 GCA_009176605.1 Armadillidium nasatum
CTAAGAAGGAATAAGGTATTGATGATATCCCTCTTCTAGTTCTCAAAATTTGTGCTTCAGAGCTTGCACTATACCTTGGTAAACTATTTCATCTATGTCTTTCTACTCTAACCTTCTTTCTCGCTGGAAACATGAGCTCATTCAGCCTTTGCCGAAAAAGACGGACCACTCTCAACCCTCCAACTACTATCCCATTTCTTTAACCTCCGTTCTTTCTATACTTTTTGATTCTATCCTTAACGGCAAGGTTCGGAAACATCTCAATTCTTCTAATCTTATCTCTGATCGTCAGTATGTCTTTCGTAAGAAAAGCTCTACTGGTAATCTTCTTTCCTTTCTCTCTGACACTTGTTCCTCTGCTCTTCGGCACTTCGGTGAATCTTTTGCTGTCGCGCTGGACATATCGAAAGCCTTCGACAGAGTCTGGTACAAAGCTATGATTTCTAAACTTCCCTCTTTCGGTCTCTATCCTTCTCTCTAATTTCCTTTCCGGTCGTTCTATAGCAGCTGTTGTAAACGGCCACCATTCTTCCTTTAAATCTTTTAATAGTGGTGTTCTTTAGGATTCTGTCCTATCCTCAACACTTTTTCTGCTTTTCATTAATGACTATCTCTATTACCTCATCTCCAATTTACTCCTATGCTGTTGACTCACCCCTTCATTATTTTTTTTAAAATAAAAGACGTCCATCCAAACAGCAGTTGATAGACTCGAGAAGGGTTGCCTTGGAGCAATTAACTATTGTGAGATCAAGATTCGAAAACTCATCCTTCTAATTTGAATTCCATCACGCTACATTGTACACCAACTTATCATACCTTAGAATGAGTAAATTGTTCTATTCAAGCGCAACGTTTTCCCTTCCTTTTTTCGACTTTGAAATCGATATTACTTTATTGATTATATTAAAATCATATATTGTTACATAACAATTGTGTATTTATTTTTATCATGTAATATCTATATAAGAATCAAGCAATGAGAATTAGGGCTCTTCTACTCCGAACATAATATATTCTAGATTTTCTCTTGACCACGTGATTCCTGTCCGCCATTCATTTTGACCACATGGTTTCCACCATCTAGAATTTATGTCAGGCATTTTAAATTTTAAATCACTCAATACCGATACCAATTTTTTACTAAACTCAAGAAGGATGAAACAAGATTGAAAATATTCAATGACCATAAAATTTAGGTTTTCTGCTGTCTGGGGCCAGAGAGTTGGACAAAGAAAGGATGAGACTGTGTAGAAAGTCGAGTCGCACGAGCCCTTATCAGAGGAGGAAGTATGCGACGAGAGAGTTCCTAAGAGCAGTGTCCATTGTAATAGCAATAGTATAGAGAGAGTGACGCATCAATTCGACGAGCAGAAAGAGATAGGAGAGAATTAGGGAGAGCATGAGAGTTGATAAGACGAAAAGCCCTTGACTCCCCTTTTCCAGGAGAGCTGTGTGAGTGGAACCACCCCAGATGTGTGACGCATACTCCATACAGGGGCGAACAACACCCCTATACAGAGCAAGCAACTGGGGTAGATTGAAGAAATACTGAAGGCGCCTCAGAACACCTAACCTTTCAGAAGCTTGTTTAGAAAGAGAGGTAATGCGATCTTTCCAAGAAAGATCATGAGAAAAGGAAACACCAAGAATATTAAGAACAGATTAGGGTCTGAGTTGAGTGTTTTCGAAGAAGATATCATAGTTGCGTGGAAGATTGTGTCGAGTAGAGAGATGGAGGAATTGAGTTTTGGTGGCATTGAAAACAACCATGTTCTCTCTGCCCCAATTAGAAATACGAGATAGATCAGAGGTCAGCTGCTCCAAGGCAACCCTCCTTACGTCTAGTAACTGTTGTTGAGAGGGGCGCCTTTCAAATTAAAAAAAAATAATGAAGAGTGGAGTCATCAGCATAGGAGTGGATAGGAGATGAATTAACAGAAAGAAGGTCATTAATGAAAAATAGAAAAAGTGTTGGGGATAGGACAGATCCTTGAGGAACACCACTATTAATAGATTTAAAAGATGAGCGGTGGCCGTCTACAACTGCTGCTTTAGAACGACCGGAAAGTAAATCAGAGAGAAGGATAGATTCCGAAAGAGGGAAGTTTGGAAATCAAAGCTTTGTACCAGACTCTATCGAAAGCTTTCGATATGTCCAGCGCCACAGCAAAAGATTCACCAAAATGCCGAAGAGCGGAGGACCAAGAGTCAGAGAGAAGGGAAAGAAGATCACCAGTAGAGCGTTTCTTGCGAAAACCATACTGGCGATCCGAGAAAAGATTAGAAGAATTGAGATGCTTCCAAATCTTCCTGTTAAGCATAGATTCAAAAACTTTAGAAAGAACGGAGGTTAAAGAAATGGGACGATAGTTATAGGGTTGAGAGGAGTCCCCCTTCTTCGGCACAGGCTGAATGAGCGCAAGTTTCCAGCAAGAAGGGAAGGTTGAAGTAGAAAGACATAGGCGAAAAAGTTTACCAAGGCAGGGTGCAAGCTCGGAAGCACAAGTTTTGAGAACCACAGGAGGGATACCGACAGGACCGTACGTCTTCTTAGTTTAAGAGTTCAGTCTTTAGAAGAAATTATAATTCTAGGCAAAAATGAGTTGGAGGGGGTTGAAGGAGAAAGAACAGCTCCGGAATCGTCTAAGGTTGAATTAGAAGCAAAAGTTTGAGCGAAGAGTTCAGCTTTAGAAGAAAGCAAAACGGCAGTTGTACCATCAGAAGATGCTACAGGAGGGAAAGAGGAAGAAGCAAAGTTAGAGTTGACATTTTTTGAAAAAAGAAAGGGCGTGACTAAGTAGAACCAGAAAGATTGTTGCATTTTCTACGGAGAAAAGAGTTTTTAGTGCTACGGAGGATAGATTTTGCACGATTCCGGGATGAAATATAAGTTGCATGAGTTTCAGGAGTTTGAGGACGACGGTAATCCCTCAAGGCACCATCCATGTAGCTGATAGCACGAGAACAAACAGAGTTAAACCAAGGTTTGCTAGGTTTAGTAGAAGGGAAAGAATATGGAATGTACGCCTCCATGCTAGAGAGAATCACCTCGGTTATGCGCTCTGCACACTCAGAGGAACCCTTCCCACGGAAACAGTAATCATTCCATGGAAAATCAGAGAAGAGAAGTATAACAGCAAGTTAGACCAGTTGGTGGCGCCGAAATGCCAGAAACGTCTCCAAGCCGAAGGCGGGGGCCGTTCTGCGGAAGACTTGAAGAGAATGGACAAGATACGGAGATAAGAGGATGATCGGATGAACCCAGAGGAGGAAAGAGTTTAACAGTGTAAGGAGAAGGATAAGAAGTTAGGAAAAGATCAAGTATGTTGGGTTCATCACCAAGGCGATCAGGGATACGGGTAGGGAGATGCATCAACTGCTCAAGGTTGTTCTGGATAGAAAATTGGAAGGCGAGCTCATGAGCTGGATCGTGAGAACTAGATGAAATCCATTGGCGGTGGTGAACATTGAAATCAACTAATACGATGATTTCAGAGAAATGAGAAGAAGAATGTGTTCTATTTTGTAGTTAAGATAGTCAATGAATTTTGGATAGTCTGTAGAGTTAGGAGATAAGTAGACAGAACAGATAAATTTAGTTGTAGAGTTGCAAGAAAGTTTAAGCCATAAAGTAGAGAATTCAGAAGACTCCAAAGTAGAGACACGAGAACAGACAACATTGTTGCGCACATAAGCGCAACATCCGCCTTTGGCTGAAAATTGATGATAGAGACAGTAGGAGGAAACAGAGTAGGGTTTGCTATCAGAGCACTCAAACACCTGACTTTCGGTTAAGAATAAGATATGAGGTCTAGAAGAAGAGAGGTGGTGTTCGAAAAAGTGGAAATTAGTAAAGAGACCACGAATGTTGCAGAAGTTAATGAAAAAGGAAGATCGTGCACTAGGGTAAGTCGGCATAAAGGTGTTCTCAAGGATCTGTCCTATCCCCAACACTTTCTACTTTTCATTAATATATATATATATATATATATATATATATATATATATATATATATATATATATATATATATATATATATATATATATATATATGTGTGTGTGTGTGTGTGTGCGTGTGTGGTTTGTATGCCTGTGGTGTGTTAGGTGATTGTACATGTGTTTAGCAAATGTAAGCTTATATAATATATATGTGACTGTGTGAGTGTGTGTTTTTAATAACCATGAAGTGAGGGAGGGTATGGGTAGGGTAGGGGTAGAGTGATGTGAGACTCCCACGCTATTATCCATATATATATATATATATATATATATATATATATATATATATATATATATATATATTATATATATATATATATATATATATATATATATATATATATATATATTTTCTTTCAGTAGTATTGGTATATACCAATGTATGAATAAATTACCAATTTTTTTTTTTTTTGCTGAGGAAGGCTGATGAGGGGCTAGGAAAGCTTAGTAGGGGTAATGAGATGGGATACCCCTAGGCCATATATATATATATATATATATATATATATATATATATATATATATATATATATATATATATATATATATATATATATATATATATATATATATATATATATTCTTTTTATCTGTAATTTTATTTTTTATTTATTTTTTTATATTTTTTATTTTTTCTTTTATTTTTATTTTTACTTTTATTTTTATTTATTTATTTTTTCTATTACTGTTATTATTTATTATTTTTTTATTTTTTATTTAAAAATATACACTGGTGAAACAGCTTGTGAGCTGTATTTTTTAAGAAGATGCCTCGGTTTGGCGGGTGCGATCCCCTGCATAACGGCTGGGTAAACGGGTCCCTTTACGAGGTGCTGGGCTAAAAGATGTGTTGTGGTAATATACATGTCCCTGTGTTGATGCGAATCCCCGTGGGATAGTGACGGCTCCTTATGTTGATACAAATCCTGAAGGAGGGGATGTGGAGGTGGGAGGTAATCCCCCTGCGGGATACAACGTGTTTTAACACGAGTTCAGTAATTATTATTTCATAATAATTATTAATTAATTTTTAATTAAAAACTATTATTTTTTTCACCCGACCCTCATATATATATATATATATATATATATATATATATATATATATATATATATATATATATATATATATATATATATATATATATATATATATATATATATATATATATATTATTTGTTTAATACATAATTTTCTTTTAAAATTTATTTATTTTTTCGGGGTACAAAGGGTTCCGCTTCAGGGGAGGGAGACCCCCCATCCAGGGGACCCTTGGGACTCACCCTGTATATATATATATATATATATATATATATATATATATATATATATATATATATATATATATATATGATAAAATAATTTATTTTTTTCGGGATACGCTGGGGCTCAGCCCCAGGGTCATGGGATCCCATGTCATGAGGGTTCCTGGGGCCAACCTGGATCCTTCCAGAGACCACACCCATGATCGTCAATATAGCCACCCTACTACTGACGGCCACCTTTCTTCCTTTAAATCTATAAATATAGGTGTTCAACAAGGATCTGTCCTATCCCTAACTCTTTTCCTAATTTTCAACAATGATCTTCTCTATTAATTCGTCTCCTATGCACTCCTATGCCGATGACTCCACTCTTCATTACTCCTTTTGATTTGAAAGACGCCCTTCCCAACAGTAGTTAATAGATTCAAGAAGGATAGCCATGGATCAACTGACCTCTGATCTTTCTCGTATTTCAAATTGGGGCAGAGTAAACGTGGTCGTTTACAATGCCTCAAAAACTCAATTCCTCCATCTTTCTACTCGATACAATCTTCCACATAACCATGACATCTTCGAAAACACTCAACTCAAACCTTCATCTTTCCTCAATATTCTTGGTTGTTTTTTTCTCGTGATCTTTCTTGGAAAGATCACATTACTTCTCTTTCTAAACAAGTTTCGAAGAGGTTGGTTGTTTTAAGGCGCCTTCGAGTTTTTTTTTACGCCACCCTATTTGCTTGCTCTTTACAGGGGTGTTGTTCGCCCCTGTATGGAGTACGACTCACTCATCTGGGTTGGTTCTACACATACAGATCTTCTCGAAAAGGTGGAGTCTAGGGCTTTTCGTCTTATAAACTCTTCTGCTCTTACTAACTGTATCCAATCTCTTTCTTCCCGTCGAATTGTTGCGTCACTCTCTCTATACTATCGCTATTACAATGGACATTGCTCTTCTGAAATCTCACGTCGCATATCTCCTCCTCCACTACTTTCTACAGTCTCATCCTTTCTGTCCAAATCTCCGACCCCAGACTTAACCGCTATGCTCAATCTTACATATACTCTACTGGTAAAGTCTGGAACATACTCCCTTTACCTGCTTTCCCAACTTCCATTTACTTGCACACTTTTAAACGTCGTGTATTGGGTCACGTCGGCCATTTGTGACCAGATTCCGAATGTTCCCCAACTCTGGTGTATATTGGTAGGCATCCGGCATTTGCCCACCAGATGAGACATTATATATATATATATATATATATATATATATATATATATATATATATATATATATATATATATATATATATATATATATATATATATATATATATATATATATATATATAATTTTTTTCTCTTAGCAATAAAAAAAGATCTGGTATCGGTATCCATAATTTTTTGTTGATACCGATACACACTTGAAGAACGTTGAAATCAAAAAACTGTTGGAAATAATAACATAAAAATTTACCTTTTGTTAATAAAGCCATATCTTTTAATGTTTGATCCGATAAATCTTTAAGCGGCATGCCACTCAATCCACCCTTTTCATTGATATGGTCGCATTCTATCGATGGACGAGATAATGTAGTGTTGCTAACAATCAATCCATCAATCTTATGCTATATATATAATATATATATATATATATATATATATATATATATATATATATATATATATATATATATATATATATATATATATATATATATATATATATATATATATATGGTGGAAAAAACATAGCTTTTTTTAAACGCACCATGTTTTTTTTTTTTTTTTTTTTTATTTGCATTAATTGTTTATTTCAACTTGAAATGTGATATTTTAGTATTTTCTTCATCTATATAGTTTTTACATCACTTATATTAATGTTTTCAAAGTTTCTGCGATGAAACATTTATATTACACATTCATAAAACAACAATTCAGTTTTAATTGACGAGCCATTCTTGCAGCTTTTCTAAAAAAAATATTTAAATTATATATATATATATATATATATATATATATATATATATATATATATATATATATATATATATATATATATATATATATATATCCCGGTTAGCTCAGTGGATAAAGCGGAGGATTTCCACGCTTTAGGACGAGAGTTCGAGCCTCGGTAAAACGAAGACTTCGAACGCCCCGCCCACTGACCAGATCGGACACAAAAAATTGCCGCTCGTAGGGGATTTTCTGTAATTAATTACAGTTTACGGCGAAGTGTATTAATACACTAATCTCAATACCCACACCTCAGCTAAAAACACAGCCAACACATACAAATACTAGAGATGTACCGATAGTATCGGTATCGGCCATTTTCTTGGGTATCGTTATCGGTATTGGTTAATAAGGCTGATACTTGGCCGATACTCCGATACTTTGAATTCGACTACTAAGTGATGTCTTTACCTTAACCCTTAAACACTAACCTTTTTTTTTTGTACTTAAACACTAACCTGGGGTAAATGTTACCCCAAATTAAAAAATTAATTAAAAATACTTAATTTAAAAATTTATTAAATGTTACTAAAAAACCTTGTTTTATAACGTTTTTTATTAACTACAGTTATAAAATTATGAAATTCAATTAATTTTTTTTATATAAAAATATTCATTTTAAAAAAAAAATTTTTTTTTTTTTTTTTTTTTTATGTATTTTTTTTTTTTTTAACATACTTTTTATTTTTAAAAATTTTGCTTCCGGTACCTAAGGGAAGATGTGGTACCGTCCATTTAGTTGCATTTTGACCTCGAGGAACGAAAATTACCTCTCCAAGGGGGATTTAAAAATGGTCAAAATTTTGTCACAAATTTTTTTTTTTTTTTTTTTTTGCAATTGTTCATTATTGTTATTAGTATTATTATTATTATTATCATTAATATATAATATAATATTAATATATATATATATATATATATATATATATATATATATATATATATATATATATATATATATATATATATATATATATATATATATATATACCTTGGAAATAGTATGTTGGAGCCTCCATTCATTTATGACAAGTGAGGCATACTGGGTGAAAATGGTTGGTGCACACTGGTTTCTGACATAGACAGCATCTATACTTCGTTTTCTTGTCTTCCGTTTTGATGCAGGTGCTGCAACTCTTCATAGGGTAGAATCTTGGCAGAACAGGAATGTCAGCCTGTTCAACATTGTTTCTTCTATGTTGTATAAATCAATAATTATATTCCGTACTGCTCGCGAGAGAGTTGGAATAGTGGCCCTATGTTTAGCATATGTGGAGATGAGCTGGAATGCTAGATCCATCATGTATTTTCGCCTCATCATTTGTTTTTTGTTGGTTCTCATGTTTTCGTTGTAGATTACCCATGAATTAATTGAACCCGCAGTGACCATTCCGTAAAAGTTGCAGATGGGCCATCTTTTTATTCTTCTTGAACAAGTGCATTTTGAACACATTTGGTCAAATGTGTCAACGCTACCCTTTGTAGCGTTATAAAATTCTACCAATTCTGGCTTTCCACTTTGCATAGACACTTTCGGCTGAGAATGCAAAAAGGATAGTAGCAGAAACAACTTTTTTGTTTTTGATGTTGCTGGAACGTAAGAGACCATAGTCATTTCTTTCGTAAATAGGAAGGCACTTGATCCATAATCACGATTTTTTTTGTCTTTCATTACAGCAGGTACCCCATTTTTATTTGTTCTTAGTGTTCCTACAAGGGTCATTCCAAAGTTGGATAAGAGATCTTGTACTAGATCCACGGACGTGAACCAATTGTCAATTGTCACATTTCTGTTTGAATGATGGTAAGGCTTTGTTAGATATTTTGTAAAATGATGTCCAAGTCCAATTTTGGGATCTTCAGATTTTGTCCTCTTCTTTCCCAAATATGGCAGAGCCCTTACCAAATATTTGCTTTTGTTGTCGTTACAAAATATCAGCTTTATCCCATATTTGGCTGGTTTATTGGGGATATACATTGGGATATAAATCCGAAATTGTTCTAATTGCTGCAAATGGGTCTGTTTTCTTCATATCATCTCTTGTGGTGGGGTCATCAAACCGCAAGCGACCATTCAGACATTGCTGAACGGTACACTTGATTCCCAGTTTTTGGATTAAACATTTCGCTGGTGGACAAATGGTTGTCCCTCTGAGAAGCACTAAAAAGCAATATCCCCAATAATGCTATGACCTCAGCTGGTTTGGTAGTGGTCAGAGACATTGTTTAACGTTTATAACGTTTGTTCATTATTTCAATTTTTTTTATTTGTCCACTTTACGATCTCGTTTATTATTTGATCATCAAAAAACAAGCTGAAGCACTTTTCTGGAGTGTCTGCATTTTGTGCTTGTAGTGTTGGCCCTTGAGTACAAGGTAGTATAATATTATGTGATTGTGTTCGAGATACTGTTGGGTTACATGGCCGACAATTCTACTTAAAGCCATTCTTTGCTGTTATGCTCTTCTCCTTGAAGTAAACAACAGTACCCTGAGTAGGTACGGACCGAAATCGACCTCCTCTATCAACTGCAGAACCAGTAGTATGGTCCGAAGAAGTAGTAGCAGCAGAACCAGCAGGAAGGTCCGAAGAAGTAGTATCAGCAGAACCAGCAGGAAGGTCCGAAGAAGTAGCAGCAGAGTCTTGGGAGGGGGCCCCGGCTGGGACCCCGTGAACCCGCCAAAATTGGTATCAGGTAGTTGCCTGAGTTTGCAAAATCACTGCGTTCACCTCACTTTCTTTCCTGACCATTTTCTTGGCGGTTCAGTCCGTCTGAAATTGGTTGGAAATTGGGGGTCGGGGGGCCCGCGCAACTCCGTAAACCGACAAAGAAAATGTCAGGAAGGTCCCTGAGAATGCAGGATTACACGCAAAGGCAGAAAAGACCGTTAAGGACAGGTTGCCAGATTTTTCGAAAAGTAGCTAAATCTGGCACCCTGAGAAAGTGCGTATTATGAATGATGTGACAGGAATGTGAAATGTCTAATGTATTGGAATAGAATCATGGACCTGGAATTTCGAGATGGTACCTTTAAGGGATAATTTTTTTATCTCTTTGTAGAAAATACTACCTCCTCTATCACTAACCTGGGGTAAAAATGACTTTGCACAAAAATAACTTAAAAACTAATTGGGTTAGCAACACTGAAATACCTTTTCCTATTAGGCCAGACATCCATTTGAAGGTACTGAGAACCACAAAAGTGTAGCTCAAAAATATCGTATAGAGACAGAGTGAAATAGAGGTGTGGGGTATATAATAACCCAGGTTAGTGCTTAAGGGTTAAAGGAGTATATTATGCCATGTTTGAATAATAGCGTATTTTATATTTTGTCTTTTCTGCTGATTAATTGAGGTCTCTTCCTTCATTATTTTTATTCTTTATATTGTAGCTAGTTAAAGAATCTTCTTGTAAATTGTAATCATGTTAAAACATAAAAGCGAGTAGCTAAACTTTGTTAATACTTACTGGAAAATGGAAATGAAAATTTTTTTGAATAAACACAAACATAAAAAAGTTATTAGTATTATATTTGCATTTATTATCCCTAAAAGATAATATTTTAATTTATAAAATATACTTGGGCACAACCAAATATGAAATACATTATAAGTATTGGTTGTACAGGGAATGCAATCCTCAGTTGCCTAGCAGTACACAAATTTTTTATCTTATTACTGTGTATTTCTTATAATAATTAAAATATCGGTATCGGCACCTAAAAAATATAGAGTATCGGTATCGGTATCGGCCTCTTTACTGGTATCGGTACATCTCTAACAAATACAACCTATAATGACAAAACTAACACTCACTCCTATCTGCCACATGCGCAGTAGGTCTTCCGAGTATAGACAACCGAATACGTCCACAGATGGTTGGGAAATCTGGACTTGAAAGACCGTGACAGGGGCTGCTATCTACCCCAGAATACTATACATCAAATCACCAATCTGGGTGGCACCACTGGTCAGGAAAACATTACACACTCCCTTTCTCCCGACTTGTCCTCACCTAGGTGAGAGTTTAAAAAGTGGCGAATTAACTAACTAACTAACTAACTAACTAACTAACTAACTAACTAACTAACTAACTAACTAACTAACTAACTAACTAACTAACTAACTAACTAACTAACTAACTAACTAATACTATATATATATATATATATATATATATATATATATATATATATATTATATATATATATATATATATATATATATATATGCAACAAAAATGTCTGAAACAATGCGTGCACAAAAGCTATATTTCAGCTTAGGGTCGTGGGACCTAGACCGTTACAGTTTTATGAAAAATTTATTTCTTACCTTGTTCTAGTATATTTTATCTTATTAATTGTAATATTTTTGCATAGGTTTTTAATACGCTTGATAACTTTATTGTATTTATTATTTTTCACAACGTTTTTACAAAATTTACAAAGTTCAATCAATTCTACTACAAATACAAAAAGCGTGTCGTTTTCAAACGTTTTTCGTTTCTAGAATGTTCTACAAAAAATTGCTTGCCATATATCGATACATCATAATCGATATCTCGTTCAAAATATCGATATATTTATCATGTGATTAGCATCAGTCTCTTTTTTAAGTGACTGTGTGACTGAGA
>SEYY01000719.1:22020-34520 GCA_009176605.1 Armadillidium nasatum
ATATAATATATATATATATATATATATATATAATATTATATATATATTAAGAATTATAAAATCATAGAGCTAAAATCTAAAAAAAAGATAGCACTAAATGTAAAATTGAAGGTTACTATTCTTTTAAAAGTTCAGTTCTCATTTTGAAGTCGTAATGACAAGTTCTCATTTCGAATCCGCAAAGGAAATTTCATTTTGCTGTCATTAAGAAATATTCTCTTAAATAAAATTCTCGAATAGATTTCAAGTTGAAAAGTTCTATTAAACTTTAATTGTCAAAAAAGTTCTTAGACATTTCATTCAAAATATATTAAACATATCGTTTGATATAAAATCTATTGATAAAATAAATTTGACTATTTAATCTGTTCGATTATATATTCTTTCACTAGATTATTCGTGATCATTACTGCAGTGAAGAGTTTGTGAATAAAACTTCTGAACGAGGGTGATTGGTTTACTCTACTGGTTCCTGTGTGAGGAAATAAATATTTCTCAAGAAGAATCTTTTCTATTAAGATCTGCATGTGTAAGTTATTCTTCTATTGTGTTCTTTCGTTTAGAAGTTGTTCATAATCTCATTCGTAACTAAAATCTGTTTTTTTTATATCGCATTTACAGAGATGCTCTTTTGAATACAAGTTAATCTTATGCAAATTTGGGAGAAACCAACCTTGACTCTTGGTTCGGATTATATCAAATTTATCTCCTGTTAATTCTGCAAAATATACCATCTTTGTTTTTATTAACTTTTCATTTCAAATCCTAAATTTAATATAATTGAGAAATATTTTATAATTTCTTTGATTTGATCTATTTAATATCGGCAGCTTTTTGCTAAAAATCTTAACTTTTTCTTGTTTCTAGTTGTAATCTTTCGATTTTGATTAAGTTCAATTTGATAAAATTTTCCCATCTTTCGTTCGTAAAAATATATACAGTGCATTTTTTAACAATATTGTAAATATTGGAACACAGTTTGATTGGTTTTTCATAAGTTAGTTAAATTGTGCTTTCGTATCAACATTTTCATTTCCGTATATATTGTTTAGAAATTTGTGTGTGTGCCATACATGCAATTTACCTCAAAATTAATAAGAAATCTATTTCGAGTTAAAGGTGTTTTGTAAAATACTAAATATCTAAGTGATTTCGGCATAAAATTGCCGTATTTTCTATTTTCTAAATTTAAAATTTAAGGTCTAGTAGATTCTAACTTTGAACTGATATAACAGTCAAAGTTATCAGTTTTTTCGCAATATAGCCTTTGAATATCGTCTAAACACACGAAGCAGACACACACATCAAGTCAAAAATTTACATTTTTCGCAAATTTGAAAATATATATATATCTATATATATATAAGGTGTGTGTGTGCATTTTTTGTTTTTGTTCCAATTTCGACAATTCTAGTCCGATTTTATCGGATTTTTTGTGTTTCTATTCAGTTACACCTATTCACAAATAAGGCTCCTACTTTTCAAAAGAAGAATCCTTATAGTTTCGTCTTTTGAAGAAATTTACAAAAAAAAGCTCTTTGGAGCATTTGAAAAAAAAAAGCTCTTTTGAGCATTTGAGAAAAAGAAGCTCTTTTGAGCATTTGATAAAAAGAAGCTCTTTTGAGCATTTGAGAAAAAGAAGCATCTCTTTTGAGCATTTGAGAAAAAAAGCTCTTTTGAGCATTTGATAAAAAGAAGCTCTTTTGAGCATTTGATAAAAAAGCTCTTTTGAGCATTTGATAAAAAAAAAAAAAAAGCTCTTTGAGCATTTGAAAAAAAAAGCTCTTTGGAGCATTTGAGAAAAGAAGTTGTAATGAACATTTGAGAAAAAGCTCTTTCGAGCATTGAGAAAAAGCTCTTTCGAGCTCTATTTAGCATACAATAATTGAAAATGAATACAGAAGACATTACTTCAGTATCCTCACTTCTTCAAGAAATGGAAACTTCTATCTCCAGTGACACAGAGATAGCAGAACAAACCCTCCAACCTGAGGAAATGAAGAAAAAAATTGAAGAAGTAAAGGAGAAGTTATCCCCTCTCAAGATAATGAGAGGAGTATCAAAAAGGAAAGTTACTCTCCTTTTCAAACAACTATTGGAAATTATGCAAACAGACGGAAGTAATTCACCTCTCATATCGTCTATGTTGGAAGAAGTATCGTCAAGACTTCTAGAGGTGCGTCAATATGACGGAGAAATAGAGGCATTAATATGTTCCTCTGGTCTTATCAAATATGATAACATCTTGCTCAATGAGGAGATAGTGAGTGCGTCTCACTATCATCTACAACAGCAGAAAGTTATGAGCAAGTTTCATTCATCTAATGAAAAATCATCTCGCCATTCGTCAGCCTCCGGCTCAAATTCACAAGAGAACTTAGAGAACCAGTCGGAGGTAAAATCCATATTGAGAGGATTAGCCGTCAAGCAAGAGGTCAAAATACCTGCTTTAAAGTGTAAAACTTTTTCAGGAGAATCTGACCGTTTCCAATTTCGATCGTTTTTACTTTCTTTTGAAAATGTCTTCGGAAGTCGGCGAGACTTAAGTGACGCCGCAAAACTTCAATATCTAAAGGCTCATCTTTCAAGTATGGCATTAAAAGATGTAGAACATCTTCCTAATGTGGACGACAACTATGAAGTTGCTCTCCAAATTTTAAAAGATTTATATCTTGATGTGCCTTTTATTATCGATTCTCTATTTCATAAAATAGACACAGCTCCTGTCATAGACAACAAAAATCTTGAGGCAGTGAGAGCTTTCATATCAGAAGTTCGTGCACATCTACATGAACTTAAAGAATTTGAATTAGATTTTATGGAGGAGGGTTCAGCAGGATGTAAACTTCTAAGCCATATCGTGGTGGATAAATTGCCCTCAAGCTTCCTAAGAGAACTGAAAATCGAGACGAAGGATAGAATATCCTTCTATCAACATCATCTTAGATAATTACCATATGATTTTAAAATCTATGGAAAGAATCAGAGGGAAGAATCCATCACATACATCTACGTCTAAAAAATCTTCAAATGGAAAGAAAACATCTTCTTTTCAAAATTCTACGTACTCCAGACAAGAGAACACCACATCTCCAAAAAAGTCTAGTATTTCTTCGGAATCATCATCTGTAAAGTGTAAACTGTGTGATGGTGCACATTTTATGTCGTCTTGCACCATCCATTCGAATCCAGCCTCAAGAAAAGAGCGCTGTATTGAAATAGGACTATGCTCTAGCTGCTCCAGCACAAAGCATAAATCGAAGCAGTGTCCTGCTAAAAGATATGGACTTAGCCGCCCTTGCTTTTACTGTAAAAGCAAGAAACATATATCAGCCCTTTGCTCATCTGAAAAAAATGGAAAAAGGAAGAGTGAATCAACATCGTAGAACAGATGACACACCTACTCCTTCATCTTCTCTTGCACAAACTGGAGAGGATGAATCTCATCAAAGTCATCTGTGTATCAACACAGGATCAACTCCTTCTGGCAACATTCTTCCAACTATCTCCCTTAAAGTGAAAAGAGGGAATAAAATTCAAGAAATAAGGGCACTTCTAGATTTTGGCTCTCAGAGAAGTTACTTCAAAGGAAGTGTCATGGAGAAGCTTAGGGAGTAAATATTGCTTCACTTCCTCGTCAAAACACCACTGTAAAAACTTTTCTGGGAGAACAAACCAGAACAATGTACTCCATTGATCTGGAATTGAATTTATGTTGTGGGTCATATACCCAAATTCCAGCTCTTGTGGATCCCAAACTTGACGTCGGTTTTGAAGTCAAGGGATTGATGGGAGGCGTATATAATATACGAAGAAATAATTTTAAGATAGCTGATCAATTCTATCAAGGCCGTCATGGTGACATTGTCAACAATGTAGAATGTCTTCTGGGAATAGACGCTCTATATCTCATGAAGCATTTTAAAGTAGTCAATTGTTTAAGAGGGAGTGCTATTGATTCTTGCCATGGTTTCGTTCCATTCGGACCAGTTCGTAAATTTTTAACTCCTTCTCAAATTGAAGTCATATTTGGAGAAGAAAATTCGAATAGTCCTCAAAGAAAGAGGACCTCCTGACAACCAAAAGATTCCAGCTTGTTGTCTCCATCTCTTCTCAAATCTGTCAAAAAAATTCCCGAAAACATCGTTAATCTCATAGTGGATCCGTCTCCTTCCTATTTCGACCCATTGATTCATACTCACTCAGACTTGGAACTTGATGTCGGCATAGAGAACATCTATAAATTGGAATCCATTGGAATAAATGAAGAAGCCGACCAAGGTTCCATCGATACCATCTTCGAACGTAGATTCCATGAGAGTATTGAATATAAGGAAGGTAAGTATCATGTTGAGATCCCATGGTATGAAGAAATATTGAAAGCTGTGCCTTCAAATCATCAGGTAGCATTAGCTGCGCTGCATCGTATAACACATAAACTTCATAACCAAGGTCTCATTTCGGCATATGGAGACATATTTCGTCAGTACCTGGCTGATGGCATCATCGAGCCCGTCCATGTGTCTCCAAAAGATTTTCATCGATACATTTGGATCCCTCATAGGCCTGTTATTAAGACTGCAGAACAAGTCACAACGAAGATTCGTCCTGTCTTTAATTGCAGCCTTCGCATCGGGAATAGCCCATCTTTAAACCAGGCTTGTTATCCTGGCGTAGATCTGATGGCATCTTTATTTCGATTATTGCTTCAATTTCGGACAAACAAATATGTCGTACTAGCAGACATTTCGAAAGCCTTTTTGCAGATTCGTCTTAAAAAAGATGAAGATCGTAATCGATTCTGCTTCTTCTGGGAAGAAGGAGGTGTGCTTCATACCTATCGTTACACCTCAATCATTTTCGGGCTATCAGTAAGTCCTTATATCTTGGGAGCTGTTATAAGACACCATGCAAAACAGTATCCCCCAGATCTCTGTTCTTACTTATTGGAAAATAATTTATATATGGATAATTTTATATATTCCAACTCTTCTATTGACAATTTAAAAGAAATCTTTTGTCAGACCACTTCAAGAATGAGTGAAGGTGGATTCAATTTATGCAGTTGGAATTCAAATAATCCCGAACTAAAAGAAATTTTCGAGGCTAACCAAAAATTAGCAAAACACCAAAGCTCAGAAGAAAGAGTTTTGGGATATCTTTTCGACACCTCATCTGACACTCTCAGATTGAGTGATTTTGAAATAAACTCGGCCAATTCGAAACGTCAACTTCTCTCTCAAATATCTAAAGTTTTCGACCCCTTATCACTGTTTCTTCCAGTTACAATACGTGGGCGTATTCTCATGAGGAAGACGTGGGAACAGGAAATGAGTTGGGACGATGAAATCAACGAAGAATTGAAGACCTTATGGGAAAAGTTGCGTCTAGATTTAATTTCTTTAAAAGAAATTACTTTCGAAAGATCTTGTTTTGAGACCGAGGGCTCCAACTTGTCGCTTAACATTTTTTGTGATGCAAGTTCTTCATGCTATGGCTTCGTAATGTATGTATCCTCAAACACCAAAGCGCCCAGCATTCTTTGGTCTAAGGGAAAAGTCTCTCCTCTGAAAGGGAGAACACTGCCATGCTTGGAGCTTTTATATCTCTATACCAAAACTTTCTTTCCGCTAAATTTAATGCAGTTGCTTCTTCACCTGTAATAAATCTTCTTATTCCTTCATCACCTTCCTAAGCATCCCTTAACTCTTAGCAGTTTAGTTCCTTTCTAAATTTATTTACAGAATCGAACGCACTAATTTTTAATAATTCTCTAATTGCAGCAGCCCTTAAGTTAGTTCCGCTGGGGAGGTTACAGTGGCTCGTTTCTCTATTATACATTTCTGTGGTTTTTTACCACCTGTTTACTACATCGTCATGACAACCATTCCTTTGGGCATTTAATTTACTACGCTCTGCCTCTTCTAGGCTGGCAGCCTTCAGCCCTTCCCATTTTCTAGTGGGTATATGAATACTTCCATCATGTGACGTTTCAACTGCAAAAATCCTCTTTGCATCTGCTGTCTTCATATCATTAATTGGGTTTTCTAAATACCTGGAAAGGTGGTCTGCTAACATGTTTTCAGATCCTTTTATATGTTCTATATCTAAATCAAATTCGGAAATAAAGGCTAAATATCGCTTTTCCTGCGTATTCAATGCTGACGATTCTACTTTTCTATTAAATGAATGCTTTCAAACAGGTTATCTGTGAGTATTATCACTTTTCTCAATACATGAAGTGCAAGAATTTATTTAATGTATTTATTTAATGTATTTTTTTTTTTTTTTTTTTTTTTTTTGCTGAACACTGAATACTACCTCTCACGCGGTTTTAAAACAGATAAAATCCCGAAGGTTTTTCCTATTCATTATCTAGGAAAATGGCACCTGCAGTAGCTACATCACTAGCATCCATGTAGATAATTACAGGAGCTTCTCCTCAGGGTACCCTAGCTCAACTACATCTTGCAAAGCTGACTTCGCTCTTTCAAATGCTAACTCTGAATAGCGCTTCCACTTTATTTTTCTAGAAATGAAAGGTTTCCCTTTCAATTAAACGCTTCAGTGGTTCTAGAATATGCGCCAAATTCAGAATGCAAGAACGGATGTTAAGCGGCTCTAGAAATTATCTGAGTTACTTAATCATCTTAAGTTTTGAAATTCTCTTAATACCCTCGAATCTCTCTGTATTTGGTTTCTTGCTTCAGATGGAAATGTCGTATCCTAGGAAGGTTACATATCTTTCACCAATCATGCTCTTTCATGCTCAATAAATTTTGCAGTAAGAAAATCGTTCCAACACTTTCTCCAATATTTCTATATGCTCTTCTTCCCCTTCGGCAGCAATTAGTCGTCTATGCACACAAACACCTGAAGAAGGTCAGCCAGCAATATGTGAATAAATCTGAGAAATGCACCCGCCGAATTGCAATGCTCCTCAACAATTGTTTTGTAGCTAAACCTACCGAAAGAAGTATTTATTGTTAAGTATTTCTTACATGCCTCATCCAATGGAAGATTATAAAAAAGCTTTTAGTTAGGTCCAGTTTGGTAAAGATTTTGCATTTGCAATTATTTTGGCAACGTCACCGAGGTTTAGGAGTGTGTAACAATCTCTTATTATTAATAGTTGCCTCAGATCTGCAACAGCCCAAACCTCTGTCTCGTCCTTTTTTAAAATATTTATGGGGAAACCCCACTTGCTGTTCATTCTTCTTATTACTCCTGCTTCCAGCAACTTTTGCAGCTCTGCCTTTGTTTTATTTTATAGACTAGCAGGAAGCCACGGTGCCTTAATATTGTTGCTCCCCCCCTTTTACTTTAATTTGATATGCGTAATTGCTTTTTAGCTCTTGCAGAACCCTTTCCGGTAAAGGACTTCTATGGCTGCCTACGAGGTTTTGCCTGGAGTGACGTCACACTTTTCATTCATCCTTCTACTCGTACTCCCACTGTTCCCAAATTTTAAACATTCATTCATTTGCTTAATTTTTAATTTCCAATTCGATTTTAGGTAAGGGTATTCATACAAATGTTTAAAAGTATCAATAAGTGGAAAAAAGATAGAATAGGGCTAGAAGGCAAATTACAAGATAGTTTTAAGAATACAATCAGGAAGCTTACAAACTAAAATTTCATTATTATTATGAGAGTTACCAACTAGTTAAGTAATAAAATCTGTTTCTGCATCAATTAATATGGTTTCTTAAAATTTAATATAAAGTTACTACATCAAAAATCTAAACCTAAAATGAGCATCGGACATTTGCCTTTAACACTTCTACCTTATAAAAACGCCTCATACAAATATTAACGCTTAATGTCTCTCTGCCATACACCTCTATGAAAGTTTTATTAGCAGCTATCAAGTTCCCACTATCTCACCCAATTTCTCCTTTTCACTTGCAGTCGATCACAAACAGCCTAACTGTTACCTTGCTTTCTACCTTACAAAGAGGATACCTGGCTTTATTCATTAACTTTTCCGTAGCATTATCTTCCTTGTTCTCCATAACCTCTTTTATTTCTAAAATGGACGTGGCTTCTTTCCCATCTGTTATATCTCAGCCAATTATAAAATTTTTATTAGTATTTACCTGTAATTCCTTTAGCATTCCTAGATTAAAATAAACACATTTCGTTGCATTCGTCGTTTTTGCTATTATTATATTCTTCACTATTATTACAGTCACTAATATCGTTATTTATACAAGCAAATCCACTATTATTATTATTATTATTATTATTATTATTATTATTATACTCTTTAAAGTACTCATAATTAGCTAACTTTTTCTGTTTTCGTTTAGGTTCAATTTTTCCACGTAACATCTAGTAATGTTCTGTTTACTATTATGACGTCGACAACACCTTCAAAACTCACTGTTTGCTTCTCTTTACGTTGATGAAGTCTATTGGGCATCCTGTTTCGTTTCCCGAATTGTCAGCTTTTACGGAGTAGTTGGCCGCTCTCTTGGTTTTATTTTCCTTCTTCAAAAGGGGTGCCATAGTACATTGTCCGAACTCACATCTATAATTTTTATATCCATATTGAAGATGATGGTAGAAAAGATCTCCATCTCCTTGAGTCCTGCGTAGTTTCGGAAGGTGTTGCTATTTTTCCTCGCACTTGCGCTTCTGCCTCTTGGATTTTCCTTATCATAGCGGTCGCTGTATATTCTTTCGGCCATGAAATTTATGTTTCTTGAAAGATCCTTAATTTGTTTCATAATCTCAGAATGACATTTTATGAATTCCTTTAAACAATCGCTGTCTTTATTTCTGAATTTGGCAGCCTCGCACATTTTGCTTTCTCGCAAGGAGAATGCTTGCCACCATCCTTTGTTTCCGTGGGGGGAAGGGGTTTTAAGAACCTTACATGTATTTAATTCAATTCTTCATCCAATATTCAGTATATACTATCTGCGACTCGCAATACTTCTTCTATTTGTGTATTCTCGATCGTAGTTTGAAGAGAAATTTGAAAGGGGATTGGCATTTCTCATAAAAACAGTTTTATCATGAGCTTCGCATCGTTATTCAACAGCAATGAATGGTTAGTGTGTCCCAATGCATTTCTTACTCGTTTCAAATATTCGTAAGGCCTGTCATCTGGGTTTAGCCCGTCTTTGAAAACTGAGCGTACACACTCTCTGAGGAATGGTGCATACGTGGCTTCTATGTCCTGTAGCAAATCGCTGTAAAAGTTGTTGCTCAAAAGGAATGTTAATTTCGCAATTAATGTTGTGGGTAATATTGTATATAACAATTTCACCTCTTTAGCGTCTTTAACGGAATACAGTTTAAATGTTGTTTATGGTATTTACCCAGTTGATGGCGTCTGTAATGTAAGAGACGGGAATTCACAAATGGGGTATGTAATTAGCCTGAAGGATGAAAAGGGAAACAGATGTCCAATAATGTGGAAATCAAAAGTGGCAAGGAGAATGGCAAAGCTCACAATTGAAGCTGAAGCACTAAGTGTGGGAGAAGCTACAGAAATTGTAATATATTATAAAAATGTTTGGCAGGAGATTATGAATCAGAAAGTATCAATAAAAAAAAACACTAGAAAGAACCATGAAATCTACAACAGGTGTTTTGAGTAGGAGATTGAGGTTGGATATAGCTGCAATGAAAAAGTTGCTAGAGAAAAGAGAGATTGAATCAGTGGATTGGACTGGTACGAAAGAACAAGTAGCTGATGAGTTAACAAAGAGGTGTGAAAGAGCATATGATTATAAAGTAAGTGACTGAAAGGAAAATGGATAAAAGAGAAAAGGAAGAAGAAAGAGAAGAGTTTTAGATTGATTGTTTTTATATATTTATATTGCAGATGTGTAAAAAGAAAAATGGGAGAGACAAAAAGAAAAAGAAGAAAATGAACGAGGATAAAAGAAAGATAAGTGTGATAACTGAGAATGATTGAAAATAGGTTCTCAATGGTTCTCATAGTTATATACATATATTAATGGTTATCTTTTTATTCTTCCAGGCTTGTCCATTCCTTTTTTTTGTTTTATGTAAATAATTGAATTTATAGAGAAAGTAGAATGTCATTGTTTGTTTTACTTAAACGATTATCTAGGCATAGAGTAAAAAGTAAATGTCTTCTGTCACAATATCAATACTGTTAAGGTAAGTGTGGGGAATCCGGATTCGTTTGTTGGCTTTTCAGTATAGTTATTGCGATGAGTAGTAGTCTGACTAGATAAGAGAAAAGAATAAAAGAATAAAAGAATAAAATAAAACTTTGAAGTAATTATTTCATTTGGAGTCAAAAATTATAAGAAAAAAAAGGATCTACCCTTTAAGTAAGTGAGATTAATTCTCAGTTGAAGTTTTTTAAAGATTAGGGTATAGATAAAATATATAGTATATATATATATATATATATATATATATATATATATATATATATATATATATATATATATATATATATATATATATATATATATATATATATATATATATATATATATATATATATATATATATATATATATATATATATATATATATATATATATATATATGATGTTTCGGATGTCATATTTCATCATTTGCGGATGCGGATAAACAAGTGCGGATGCGAATGTTGATTTTTCGAAAGTGCTGATGCAGATGTTGAATTTTCAAAAGTGCGGATGTTGAATTTTCGAAAGTGCGGATACGGATGCTGAATTTTCGAAAATGCGGATGTGGATGCGGATGTCAGTTTTGATGAGGATGCGAATGGTATGCCATCACTAATATATATATATATATATATATATATATATATATATATATATATATATATATATATATATATATATATATATATATATATATATATATATATATATATATATATATATATATATATATATATATATTATTTCTGCACGTAGATGGAGCAACCTCTTCCTCTTTTTCTGTCAACTGTGGTGTTCCTCAGGGCTCTGTTTTATCTCCAACCTTATTCTTACTTTTCATTAACGATCTTCTCAACTGCACTTCTAACTCGGTTCACTCTTATGCTGATGACTCAACTCTACATTCTTCTACTCATTTCAAATCTGCTCCCTCTTTTGCCTCTAGAGTTGCTTCTCGTCTTCAACTTTCCGATTCTATTCTTGCCGATCTGGATGGGATTTCCCGGTGGGGACATAGCAACCTTGTGAAATTCAACTCTTTAAAAACTCAACTTCTTTACATCTCCCTCTCAAAAACACCTAACTTTCCTATCTTCTTCGATGGCTCTCCCGTCTCACCTCCTCTCTTCTGGATAGGGTTGAGTCTAAAGCTAAGAGATTAATAAACTGTCCACTACTTTCTAACTCTCTTGACCCACTATCTCTGCGACGTGACGTTGGCGCACTATCCCTTTTCTATAGGTACTACAATGGAAGGTGCTCGAGGGAATTGGCCTCTCGCATTCCTCCACCGTTGCGTCGTCCTCATTGCACAAAGGGTGCCCTGCTTTCGCACCAGTTTTGTGTGGATGTAGGAAACCCCAGGCTGGCCCGTTGTGGTGCCTCCTTCTTTCCAGCCACCTCTGTTCTGTGGAACTCTCTACCATCATCTATTTTTCCTCCTGTATTTAATATTCCTCTCTTCAAGGCTTCCGTCTGTGCCCACCTGAGGGATGTGCGTTAGGTCTGTGTATGAATGGTTTTTTTTTATTTTGTGTGTTCCCCCTCCTTGAAAAGGGCTATGCCAGTGAGTGGCGGTGTTCTGTAAAAAAAAAAAAAAAAAAAAAAAAAATATATATATATATATAAAGTTGCGATAGCTTCTTTCCTAGTGAATTTCTAATCTAATTAGAAAGATCAAAGTCAGTACAAATGGTTTCCACATACTCATATAATACACTGTGAACGTTTAACACCGTATCTCGGTCCGTCTTCAGCACAAACTAAATTTTACAAATTTCTATTTTAAAATACAATCAAAATATAAATACATTATCTATCAATATAATATTTAAAATAATAATAATTGCAATAAAATAATAAAAAATAAAGTGATAATATTAATATTGAAATAACATAAATAAAAATAAAAAGGCTGGACTATTTTGATATAAAGGACTTCATTATTGAGTGAAACACAATAAAAGTAGCTTGATCATTTAAAGATATGCAATGAGTTTTTATATATAAAATTTAAAATCCTACGATCAAGAAAGGAGATGCATGTTGAACAATAGACAAATTAGAAATAAAAAGGGTGGGTAGGTCCATGGTCTTTTATGGCAGAGTGTACAGGAGAACAAAGAGGAAGGCCCGTACTAAAGAAAACTCCCCTATGCTTATCAATCCTCACATTTAATTGTAGACCAGTTTGGCTTACATAGGCCGCATTAAAGCTGAAACACTTAAATACATTAATGAGGATCTGAGAAGCATTGAGTGAGACTCCTGTGTCTGAAGAAGCTTTAAATTGTGAGGGAGTTATTTATAAGATGAACTGGCATTGCAGGAATGTGGCTTCAATTATAGCAAGAATTT
>SEYY01000719.1:39520-54494 GCA_009176605.1 Armadillidium nasatum
CATCTCAATCTTGCAAGTGAGGTTTGTAAGTGTCTTGGGAGGTTGTTGAAGTCGGGGTTTATTTCGGGGGGGGGGTTCGTTTAGTGTGTTGTTTGGAGGTCTGTTGATCATGTATGAATGTGTTAGTTGAGTGTGTATATGTTTGGTTGTTGTGGTATTGGGGGAGGAGGGGGGATGTGATTTAGGATCTGTTTGTAAAAGGCGCCGGTGGACGATGGAGGCTGTGTTAGTCTCTGTGGGGTAGGTTGGAGGAGAGTATTGTGACATGGGTGTGTGGGTAGACGTGTTTTTGCGTAAAATTGGGTGCCTATCATTTCGAGGTGATTCCTTATAGGTAGTATCTTGGTTTCGTTATGTAGGTGTTGTTGAGGGGTTGTGCGTGTGCAGCCGGTGATGGTGCGAAGGGCTTTATTTTGCGTTATTTGGAGTGTCGTTAAGTTTTGGTCGGAGAGCAGAGGGTGCCAGACAGGGGAGGCGTAGTTAATGGTGGGGCGTATAAATTGTTTGTAGATTGCAATTGAGGTTTGTATGTTGTTGTTTATGTCTGTATTGGTCACTGTTTTGAGGATGTTGAGTTTTCTGTTTGCGGCTGAGGTGGTATTTTGAATGTGCTTGGAGAAGGTGAGGTTGAGTGTCAAATGTTAGGCCGAGAATTTTTGGGGTTTTGTTGAGGGGTATGGGGGTGTTGTTTAGTAGGACTTGTGGGTGGGTGTTGGATATGTGTTTGTCTGTTGTTATAAGGGTTAAGGAGGATTTGTTTGGGGATGCCGTCATCCTGTTTTCTGCTAGCCAAGATTGGAGTTGTGTTATGTAGTCTTGTGTGAGAGATGTTGCGGTCGTGAGGTTTTTGTGAGTGGTTGTAATAGTTATGTCGTCTGCGTATGATATTATGCGGGTGAAAGTTATTTGGGGTTGAGAGAGGTCTGCTGTGTACAGGTTGAATAGAGTGGGGGAGAGTATGGCTCCTTGCGGAACTCCGTTCCTTAAGTTGATGGTACGTGATTTATGGCCGTTTTGTTGTATTTGGGCGGTTCTTCCTGATAGGAAGTTGGTTAGCCATTTCTTAGTGTTTGTTGGGATGTTAGTTTGGAGGATTTTATGGATAAGATTATGTTTCGGGACAGTATCGAAGGCTTTGTTTATGTCAATTGCTATTAGTATAGTTTTGTGATAAGGTTTATGGTTTAGTCCGTTTATTATAGGTTGGATGACGTTGGTAAGTGCAGTGGTGGTGGAAGTGGTTGGGTTTGAACCCGTGTTGGAAGTTTTGTTGTGGGATGAATTGGAGGATAGAATTTAGGATTAGTTTTTCAAGAAGTTTTGAGATGGTGGATAATAGGGAGATTGGGCGGTAGGAGGAGGGGTTTGAAGGGTCTTTGCCCGGTTTTAGTTTAGGGATGATTAATGCTTTTTTCCATTGGGGGGGGGATATAGTTGAGTTGGATGGATTTGTTGAAGATGGAAGTTATGTATGTGATTGTGTGGTAGGATAGGTGTTTTAGGTGAATATTTGATATGTTGTCTGGTCCTGTTGCTGGAGAGTTTTTGATAGTTTTAATGGTGTTTTGAGTGTTTGTGGGTGTGATGGCGTTTAAGTTGTTTTGGTTGTTGCGTAGCTTTTTCAGTTTTCTTATTATTTTCCTGTTTTGTGGGTGGGTAGGTAAGCTACTTTGCTTAGCGAAGTGTGTGGCCAGTAGGTTGATGTGTTGTTTGGGAGTTAATGGGGTTTGTGTAGTATATATATATATATATATATATATATATATATATATATATATATATATATATATATATATATATATATATATATATATATATATATATATATATATATATATATATATATATATATATATATTCATAATACACTGACATAATGTTCAAATGAAACTTAAAAAGATTTGAGTTCTTGATACCATTTCTAAATTTTTCAGAAACTGAAGGCCCCATATATCCAGCAGACACCTCTGGAGGAGAAGTTGCGGCAAACCTTGGATAGCTGGGATGCAGTAAATGTTCACCACAATACCCCTCTCACTAGGAACCTTTTTCCATGTGAATACTAAGAGCTCTGGGTGGACTTGTTTATGAAGTATAATACCCCATTACCCAGCTCAGCTGCCGTGGAGAGGTTGTTTAGTCAAGGCTCTGACATTCTAAGACCAAAGAGGGCAGCCATTGCATCCAGCAATTTTGAAAAATTTATTTTCATGAAAGGGAATATGACCCTTTTCAGAATGCAAGAGGAGAGCTACGAGGAGGAAGAGATCATAGATGGCTGAATAAGTAATAATAAATTCTTTCTCATTTTTTGTTATATATTTGCATTTATCAAATAAAATTAAAAAATAATTCATCTTTACATCTTAGCGCTCTTTTTTTTATTTATTTATTTATTTATTTTTTTTTTATTTTTTTTTTTTTTTTTTGCTCCAAAATTTGCGCTTTAAAAATTTTTTTTTATTTGCGGACATGTGCGCTTTTGCATTTGCGGACTAAATTTTTGAAAAAATGTGCGCTTTTGCATTTGCGGACAAAGTTTTTCAAATTTGCGCTTTTGAGTTTGCGCTCTAAATTTTAAAATTTGCGCGCCCACCTCTGATATATATATATATATATATATATATATATATATATATATATATATATATATATATATATATATATATATATATATATATATATATATATATATATATATATATATATATAGTGCAGAGAACTGAAAAATAATAGTAGTAATGAAATGATGGTAATGGTGGTAAAGAAAATGTTATATGAAACTATTACTACTCTGAAATCAGGAAGATCGGCAGGAGCCGAATGAAGCGACGTGGGAAGAGGATACGCTACTGATGGTAACGTTACAGAATCTGTAGGTAAAGAACTAAGAACTGGAGACAGACTCTGAGGATGCGGAAGCGGAAGGTGCAGATGCTACAAATGTAGAAGCGGAAGCGGCAGGAGCCGACAATACATTTGAGAAACCAGGGTTGGTGATTTTTTTGATTTTTTTAAAAAAATCAAAATAATCAAAAAATCAATGATTTTTTTGATTTTTTTGATTTATTTGATTTTTTTGATTTTTTTGATTTTTTTAAAAAATAATACAACTGTTTTTTTTTATTTTTTTTATTTTGTCATATTTTTTGATACATAATGACACAACAGATATATTAGTTCCTTCTTACTGTGTTAAAAAACTTTAAAGTAATTTATATATTAGAAATATAATTTCCTTAATATTTGGTTCAAGATTTCATATAGGGTAATACAAGAATCTGATCTTCATTAATATAATTTATCCAATATAGAACTGTTAGAGTTTAGAATTCCTAATATATATTCAATCAAATCTTCAACAAAATTTTATTGAGCTTTAATCTAATGCAATTTGAGGTTATAGACAAAAGAGAAAACAGAAAAACAATTCCTTTTAATTTTCAACCATTTAAATTTTTATACAACATTATAAGAAAACAATATTCCTCTAAATAAATTATAAAAGAAAGAAAATTTAAGCACTTTTGATGCATAATCATTAATCCATAAATTAAATACATAACTTGCAAATATAATAATATAATATATATATATATATATATATATAATATATATATATATATATATATATATATATATATATATATATATATATATATATATATATATATATATATATTGCAAGTTATGTATTTAATTTATGGATTAATGATTATGCATCAAAAGTGCTTAAATTTTCTTTCTTTTATAATTTATATAGAGGTATATTTTTTCTTATAATGTTGTATAAAAATTTAAATGGTTGAAAATTAAAAGGAATTGTCTTTTCCGTTTTCTCTTTTGTCTATAACCTCAAATTGCATTAGATTAAAGCTCAATAAAATTTTGTTGAAGATTTGATTGAATATATATTAGGAATTCTAAACTCTAACAGTTCTATATTGGATAAATTATATTAATGAAGATCAGATTCTTGTATTACCCTATATGAAATCTTGAACCAAATATTAAGGAAGTTATATTTCTAATATATAAACTACTTTAAAGTTTTTTAACACAGTAAGAAGCAACTAATATATCTGTTATTTCATTATGTATCAAAACATATGACAAAATATAACAAATAAAAAAAAAAAAGTTTTATTATTTTTTAAAAAAATCAAAAAAATCAAAAGAATCAAAAAAATCAAAAAAATCATGATTTTTTCATAAAAAAATCAATTGATTTAATCAACTGATTAAATCAATTTGATTTAATCAATGCCAACCCTGTGAGAAACTAGATGCAGATACATAAGCGAGTTTCGAAGGTTCAACAGAAACCATATTCAACCTTACATCTAGAAGCTGAAGTTTTAAGTATCGGTCAAATCGCTCAACAACCAAAAAAGAAAATGTAACGAGTATCTCTAAAGGCTTTTCTAATGCAATCGACACGGACATAAACGTAGGTACATGCCTCAAAGCCTCATGAATATATGACGTATCTTGAAACAAAAGTGGAAATACAGAACAAGGAACATAAGCTACTTCATATAAAATAAATCTCTTCATGAAGGAATCAGTCTTGCTTTGTTCGAAGAGACAAAAGCAAATAGAGATCAGAATACAAAAGAGAATTGCCAGTAACAGCCCAAAAAGGTGAATATCGAGAGTTACTGGGAATGCAATGCAAACAGAGAAGGATCAATGGAAGTGAAAGCAACGAATCGTTGACGGTCAAATCGACCTTCAACATCCTGTGAAAACATGTGAAAATAGGCAGAGGTTTGAAGCCGATGAAAACCAATCAAGTGCGAAAGTTCTACAATCTAAGATCACTCAAGAACTCAGTACCAATGTCTATCACAATGTAAAGTGGAACTCCAAATCTGGAAATCAACTGTAAATATGTATACGAAATTGTTTTTCGATTAATTCCGGATAGGAAAAGCCTCATTCCATTTAGAATTATGGTTCAGGCAGGTACGATAATGATATTCGAAGGAATGCCAGGAGGGAAAAAGGAAAGAGAACCAACAATATCTGTGGACAGTCTCAGTGTTGTGAGAAAATTTCCAAATGGATGTAACGATCGAAATTGAGTGAAAACTAACGTGCCTCGATTAATCGAAGGGACATTTTTATGCAGGTCATACTATAAAGATCATGAAAGAGTTCCTTTTAATGTGGCATGCACAAAAAGACGCCAATCAAGTATCGAAACCTAACACTACACAAAGACTTCCAGAAAGAGAAAAAACTTTAAGTTTGTTGTACAAAGAAAAAACCTCTGGATCAGTTTCCTGATGTAGGAAAGATCAACTGGATTTATAGAAAGAAAGAGCAGACTCGGAATACTACCAGGAGAAAAGCTTTAAAGTGATGTTTGATTTGGTAGGTCATATATTCCTCGGAGGTTTTATAACAACTTTGAAAGAAAACAAACCTGCCCTTTTTGTCATTATTTGGGAGATTAGTATTAAAAATGCTATTATAAATCATAAAAATTATAATACAATCATATATTTATAAAATTACAAATATAGTTATTTTTCTTCAAAAAATTCCAAAGCATGTTAAAAATAATTTTGCACTAACAAACAAACAAAAAAAAAATCAGTTTTAAATATATTACAATTTTTCCTTAAATTACAAAATGGTTAAAGGAATCTAACTTGTCCATAAAGCTTATCTCCACATGAACAAAGTTTTAAAAAAATCCTTTCTACCAGAAAACAAATAGATTATTGCAACATATGATTAAACTTAGATTATTCTTACCTCTGGTTTGCATATAACTCCTGCAATATCTCTCTTTTCATTCATAGATAAATCTGGGGATATCTTCAAAAAAATCGGCGGCTTGTGATTTCCTGATATACTATTTCTAGTTTCAATTACTGCCCGAGTCAATTTTTTCAATTCGCTTTCTTTCTGAAGAGTTCGTAGACCAGGAGTGTTTGGACTATTGAAAAAAAAGGCTAACTTTATTACAGTATTTTATAGCATTAACTCTGTTTTTCCTTGAAGGATATTTTGAGTTTTGTTAACATTTCCTCTCACGAAGAACTGTGAGAGTTGGACCACCCCAGGAAGTGGGATGGTTTCAGGCATAGAATCCGAAGGAGTTTTGCAAGTAACACCCACGAATGGTGAATACCGAGAATTACTGGGAATGCAGAGCAAACAGGGAAGGATCAAAGATAGTGAAGCATCATAGAGTACGTAATTGGGGCTGCATGAAGAGTTCTATAGAATCATTGAACTATTAACCTGTTAGAAGATTATTTACTGAGAGAAAAATTGTAATTCATGGTTTGATCATATATGATCTTGTGCTTTTTAGAAGACGATGCGAATTAGGAATAAAACTCTTGTGCTTCTAAAAATCGATAGATTTATCTCAACTCATTTTTTCATATATTTTATTTTTCATTTTTCTTTGACAATCCTGTGTCAAGTAGAAGTCGTGAAAAATCGATCATAAACTTCATATCACTTATACAAATGATGGAAGAAAACTCTTGATAACATTACAACGGTTTGCATATCACACTTTTTAACAGTCTCACGTATATGTTTCTGTATATCGAAATATTAATATACAATAAAGAGTATATATATATATATATATATATATATATATATATATATATATATATATATATATATATATATATATATATATATATATATATATATATATATATATATATATATATATATATATATATATATATATATTAGTAATGGAGAGAATCTGAAAATTAACCCAACCGCGGTTGGAGTTATTCTGCAGTTGTGTTTTTCTTTTGCAAAATGGTTGAAGTTATATTGCAGTTGCATATTTTTTTTAAAAACAGGAGTTGCGTTTATTTTGCAGTTGTTAAAAAGAATATAACCGCGGTTGCGGTTGCGGGGAGTGTGTGTATGTTATAAAAACTACAATATTTATATAGCTAAAAACAAAATCATGTAGCTGGAATCTATAAAAATTATCTAGCACTGAAAGTAAAATGGTAGGTTAATATTATTTTGTAAAATCAGTTCTCAAAATGCTTCCATACTGAAAAGTTCTCTTATCGATTTCAAATAGAAAATTGTAGTCTTTCCGAGCTGTCATAATTAACGATTTCATAATTTCGAAGTTTCTTAAAGAATAGTTGCCTTTGAAATTCTTTTGAAAAATATATTAAATAATAAACATATCTTTGGAAATACAACTTATTTGTGATTGCACAGTTTAAAACAAAAGCCTAAAAATTTCGAATGATAAAGTGTAATACAATATTAAAATAAACCTGACAATTTAATTCGTTTGAATCATATTTTCTTTCGATTGATAACTCGTTGATGCTACTGCAGTGAAAGATAAATGAACCAAACTTCTCAAAGAGGAACACTGGTTTACACCACTCGTTTTCGGATGTAGAACTAAAACGTTTCACAAAAAGAAGCATTCCGTTTAAAATTATCGTAAGTTCTTGCATATAACAGTGTTCTTTCGTTTTGAAGTTGTTCATAATCCCATTCATAACATTTACAAAGATGCACATTTGAAAACGAGTTAATATTTTATGCAAATTTTAGAGAAACCAACCTCGACTCCTCGTTCGGCTGATATTAAATTCATCTCCACTAAATTCTGCAAAATAAACCATCATTTAAAAATTAACTCACTTGATTGTTAAATTTAATAGTGTGTATGTGTGTTTGGGGGGGGGGCAGCCATTTGAGAGAAGTTCGAAATTTTTGAAGCCTTGAAGGGTACATCCTAAATTTCGTTTCAGTAACTATGAGAAGCTAACTCACACACGACTCATGCAACTCAATATGTTTGAGTCATGCATAGTTGACAATCTCTCTCTCATATATATATATATATATATATATATATATATATATATATATATATATATATATATATATATATATATATATATATATATATATATATATATATATATATATATATATATATATATATATATATATATATATATATATATAATCCTATCTTTCTTGCTAATTTTCATTCAGCTCGGAATCATTGTAGGGATGTTCTTTGATGGAATACGTGAACTTTCACTAAAAGGAAGTGAGCTGACCTCCATGGCACTCCTACTGATAAAAATTTCTAGCCTCTTGTCAAAAATATCTCTAATAACCTCTGTAAATCTGACTTTCCTCCTCTTATTCGATCTGATGGTTCTGTAGCTAATACTCCATCTGAAAAGGCTAAATAATCTCTTTGGCCTCTTTTTTTTTATCTAATTCCACTCTGCACGATTCTGGCACCCCTCCTCCTACTCCTCCTCTAAGGCTTTCCATGTCCCTACCTGTGATTACTCATGATCGGGTGCATGGTATCCTGAAATTTATGAACGTCAGGAAGGCCAGTGGCCCGGAAGGTATTCCCCCTAGTGTTCTGAGGGAGTGTGCTTCCCAGTTAGCGCCTGTCCTCGTTCAGCTCTACTCTCTATGCCTTAATACTAATACTTTTCTTCAGTGCTGGAAGCGCGCATTTGTTCAGCCGATCCAGAAAAAAGGTAGCCGCTCTGACCCTTCCAAGTATCGACCTATATATAGCTCTCACTAGTATTGTTTAAAATTTTTGAAACTCTCCTCAACTCTCATTTTTTGAATCATTTGGAGTCTCATTCTCTTCTCTCAGATCATCAGTATGGCTTTCGACTCTCAAGGTCAACTGGTGACATACTTTTCTATCTCAATGACCTATGGTCTTCAGCTTATAGGGAGTTCGGGGAGTCTTGTGTGGTGGCGTTTGACATATACAAGGCTTTTGATCGGGTATAGCATGCGTCGCTGCTCTCCAAGCTTACTCCCTTTGAGTTTCCTAATTCTCTTTGCTTACTCTTGTCTCGTATTCTCTCAGATCGTTCCATTTCGGCACTTATAGATGGAGCGACCTCTTCTTTTTCTGTCAACTATGGAGTTCTTCAGGGCTCTGTTTCATCTCCAACTTTATTCTTACTTTTCATTAACGTCCTCTCAATTGCACTTCTAACTCAGTTTACTTTTATGCTGATGACAAATCTTCATTCTTCTACTTATTTCAAATCTGCTCCCATTTTTGATTCTCGTCTTCAACTTTCCGATTCTATCCTTGTCGATCTGGATGCGATTTCCCGGTGGGGTCATTGTATCCTTCTGATATTCAACTGTTTAAAAAATCAACTTCACATCTCTTTCTCAAAGACACCTCTCAAGTTTCCTTACTTCATCGATAACTCTCCCGTCTCACCTGTATATAACATTAATATTCTTGGTCTAAACAAACAATAAATTGAATTGAAAACCACATATCACAATAGTTGCTAAGGCAGACTCTTAAGAAGCTGGGAATACTATTCAGGTTGCGAGAATTTTTTCTTCTGAGAAGTTATTTCAATTATATAAGGGTCTTATTCGCCCTTGTATTGAGTAATGTTATCATATTTCGGGGGAGGGGCGCTCCGGCTCCTCCGACTCTTCTGGATAGGGTTGAATCTAAAGCTAAAAGATTAATAAACTGTCCCCTACTTTCCGACTCTCTTGCGAAGTGACGTGGGCGCACTATCTCTTTTCTATAAGTACTACAATGGCAAGTGATCGAGGGGATTGTCATTTCGCATTCCTTCACCATTGCGTTGTCCTCGTTGCACATGGGGTGACCTGATTCCGCACGAATTTTGTGTGGTTGCTGGAAACCCCAGGCTTCCCTGTTGTGGTGCCTCCGTCTTTTCAGCCACCTCTGTTCAGTGGAACTTTCTACCATCTTCTATTTTTCTTCCTGTATTTAATCTTCCTCCATTCAAGGTTTCTGTCTGTGCCCACCTGAGGAATGTGCGTTAAGTTCGAGTCTGGGTTGGTTTTCTTCCATTAGTATTTGCCTCCTCCTTGAAAAGGGCTCTGTGCGTAAGTGCTGGTGAACTGTATATATATATATATATATATATATATATATATATATATATATATATATATATATATATATATATATATATATATATATATATATATATATATATATATATATATATTAGCGATGGATCGGACGTCATTTTTCTGCTTTGCGGATGTTGAATTTTCGAAAATGCGGATTCGGATGTTAAATTTTCGAAAGTGCGGATGAGGATGCGGATGTTGAATTGTCGAAAGTGCAGAAGCGGATGCGGATGTTGAATTTTCGAAAGTGCAAATGCGGATGCGGATGTCAATTTTGATGAAGACGCGAATGCGTATGCCATCAATATATATATATATATATATATATATATATATATATATATATATATATATATATATATATATATATATATATATATATATATATATATATATATATATATATATATATATATATATATATATATATATATATATATATATATATATACAGATAAACCGTGGAAATTTTTGAATTCGTTTATCTCTGCTCATGGGGATTCGAACCAGGGCCTCTGAGATGAAATATCATTGTTCTAACCGCTACACCAACGATGGTTCAAAAGGAAATCAACCGGAACTGCTACTGACGTATCGCCTAGTGAATCAGCTCCTTAAGATCTCTCCGACCACAACTTGGGTGTAGGGTTAGAAGGCCAAGGCTCTATCCTCGTATACCGCAGGTGTTATGTTATTCTGTAATTACCACTCTTTCGTATATATATAAATATATACATACAGATAAACCGTGGAAATTTTTGTATTCTTTTATCTCTGCTCATTGGGATTCGAACCAGGGCCTCTGAGATGAAATATCATTGTGCTAACCGCTACACCAACGATGGTTCAAAAGGAAATCAACCGGAACTGCTACTGACGTATCGCCTAGTGAATCAGCTCCTTAAGATCTCCCCGGCCACAACTTGGGTGTAGGGTTAGAAGGCCAAGGCTCTATCCTCGTATACCGCAGGTGTTATGTTATTCTGTAATTACCAAACTGAGGAGAGCATTGGATCCCTATGAAAGCACAACTTTTCGAGAACATGGATTAGAAATATTTCGTCCATATCAACAACATCTTTTCTTGTTTGGAGACTTAATCTTCATCCAAAATGATAATAATCCTCGAATGGTAATATCCATGCCTCTTCTAATTCGGTTACTTCTGGATTTACATTTACTAAATGGACATTCAGGAACACCGAAACTTATTGCATTTGTGAGAGAGAACTTATGGCATCCAAAACTTGCTAATGTTGCTACGTGACATTTGTAAGTCTTGTATGACATGTCAACTTAACAAAAATAATCCTACTGTGATTATTCCGCCAGTAATGAAGATAACAACGTCTTATCCATTCGAATTGTTAGCAGTTGATTTATTACAATTACCGCGAACTTTTCGAAACCACTCTTATGCTCTTGTAGCAATTGATCATTTTACTAAGTATCTTTTTGTAATTCCTATGAAAGATAAATCTGCGAAAACCGTAAGCACTACGTTGAAATTTAAACTTATTCCGTTTTTGCCGCGTGTTCCGCAGAAACTTCTTTCTGATCAAGGAACTGAGTTTACTTCAGTACTTTTTAACGAAGTATTGGAAGCGTTTGCCATTGAGCATGTATTGGCATCTAGTCATCGGACCACAAACGAATGGAGTTACGGAAAGAGTAAATCAAACCATACTACAGACTTTGCGAATTATGATTCAACAAAACCCAACTGAATGGGATTTGCAACTACCAGAAGTAGTTGTAAACTACAATAAAACTTGGCATTCATCAATCAAGTCAACTACAAGTGACTTCTTAGTTCAACAAAAACATCTGTGTGCAAGGAGAAATCCTTGTCTATGACAATATTGGAAGTCACCTGCTAAAAAAATTTCACCGCTCAACCTTGGTGATAAAGTCGTGTATAAATCTTTGTTTCAAGGAAATCTTGCAAGCAACAAGTTTAAACCCAGATTTAAGGGACCGTACGTGATTACTAAAGTATACAAATCAACACTCGCATACGATATAGCCAAGTATCCAGTCAATGAAAGGGAAGGTGTCATACAGGCTCACTTTTCACAGCTCCGAAAATGGGTTGATGTTCCCAGATATCTCTTACGAAATCCTTATTTCCGCCAACACCAACAGAATCAACATCAACAGAATCCACTTATTCAACAGAACAACGGCGAAGATTATCAACAGAATCATGCGAAAATAAACGAAGAACAGGGGGAGATATTAAATGAAGAGTCATTACCGGTTTGGATAGAGAAAGGATGAGACTGTGTAGAAAGACGAGTAGCCCGAGCCCTTCTCAATGGAGGAGGTATGCGACGAGAATTTAGAAGAGCAGTGTCCGTTGTAATTGCGATAGTATAGAGTGACGCAACAATTTGACGGGCAGAAAGAGACTGGAGAGAATTAGTGAGAGCTGGAGAGTTGATAAGGTGAAATATCCTAGACTACACCTTTTCTAGAAGTGCTGTATGAGTGCAACAACCCCAGATGTGTGAGGCGTACTTCATACAGGGGCAAACAACACCCCTATACAGAAAAAGCAACTGGTGTGAAGTGAAGAAATGCTAAAGGCACCTCAGATCACCCAAGCTTGTTTAAAAAGAGAAATAATGTGATCTTTTCAAGAAAGACCACGAGAAAAAGAAACACCAAAAATATTAAGGAGAGATGAAGGTTTGAGTTGTGTGTTCTCGAAAAAGATATCATAGTTGTGTGGAAGATTGTGTCGAGTAGAGAGATAGAGGGATTGAGTTTTTGAGGAATTAAAAACGACCATGTTTTCTCTACCCCAATTTGAAATGCGAGATAGATGAGAGGTTGGTTAGTTTTTTTTTTTTTTTTTTTTTTTTTTTTTTTTTTTTTTTTTTTCACATCTCACGGGCATTGCCCTATTCGAGGAGAGGAATTTTTCTAGATAGTATATACCTAGGATCCCGAAATGGGATCGAACCGGCGCCCTCAAGCACGTGAGTCAATCACTTTACCGTTTGACCACCCTCCTTGCGTATATTAACTGTTGTTGGGAGGGGCGCCTTTCAAAATGAAAAGAGTAATGAAGGTTAGAGTTATCAGCATAGGAGTGGATAGGAAATGAAGTAATAGAAGTAAAAATGAAGTAAAAAGTAGTAGAAGTAGGTCATCAATGAAAAGAAGTAGGTCATCAATGAAAAGCAGAAAAAGTGTTGTGGATAGAATAGATCCTTGAGGAACACCACTATTAATAGATTTATAGGATGAACGGTGGCCGTCTACTACAGCTGCTATAGAACGACCAGAAAGGAAATCAGAGAGAAGGCCACACTGAGAAGTATAGATTCCGAAAGAGGGAAGTTTGGAAATCAAAGCTTTGTGCCAGACTCTATCGAAAGCTTTCGATATGTCCAGAGCAACATCAAAAGATTTACCGAAATCCCGAAGAGCGGAGGACCAAGAGTCAGAGAGAAGGGAAAGAAGATCACCAGTAGAGCGTTTGTTACTAAAGCTATGATGGCGATCAGAGATAAGATTAGAAGAATTGAGATGTTTCCAAGTCTTCTTTCGAAAACTAAAGAAAGAACGGAGGTTAAAGAAATTGGACGGTAGTTAGAGGGTAGAGATGGGTTCTCCTTCTTCGGCACAGGGTGAATGAGCGCACGTTTACAGCAAGAAGGAAAGGTTGAAGTAGAAAGACATACACGAAATAGTTTACCAAGCCAGGGTGCAAGCTCGGAAGAACAAGTTTTGAGAACCACAGGAGCGAAACCATCAGAACCCTATTCCTTCTTAGTGTTAAGCTCAGAGAGAACAGAAATGACGTCTTTATAAGAAATTACAATTTTTGGCATAAATGAGTTGGAGGAGGGTGAAGGGGTAGGAACAGTTCCGGAATAGCCTAATGTTGAACTGGAGGCAAAAGTTTGAGCTAAGAGTTCAGCTTTAGAGGAAAGCAAAACGCATTTGAACTGTCAGAAGATACTAGAGGAGGGAAAGAGGAAGAAGCAAAGTTAGAGTTGACATTTTTGCAAAATGCCAGATAGAGCGAGAGGAAGAGGAACCAGAAAGATTATTGCATTTGCGGCGGAGAAAAGAGTTTTTGGTATCTCGAAGAATAGATTTTGCACGATTCCAGAATGAAATATAAGTTTCGTGAGTTTCTGGAGTTTGAAGACGACAGTAATCGCTGAAGGCAGCATCCCTGCTTCGAATAGCAGGAGAACAAGCAGAGTTAAACCAAGGTTTGTTAGGTTTAGTAGAAGGGAAAGAATATGGAATATACGCCCCCATGCCAGAGAGAATCACCTCAGTTATGCGCTATGCACACTCCGAGGGACTCCTCCCACGGAAGCAATAATTTCACGGAAAATCAAAGAAGTACGACCGAAAGATGAAACGCGAAAACGAACGAACCAAAGGGCAACGGAGTGAAACGGAAAGGTCTAGCTCACCCTATCACCACGCATGTTATGCCCAGTTGGGGATACTTTCATCTCTTCGGACTGCGCTACGTTCTATATATATATATATATATATATATATATATATATATATATATATATTATATATATATATATATATATATATATATATATATAATATATATATATATATATATATATATATATATATCCTATGGTGGACCAGTGATTATCTTTTTTCTGACTCTTGGTACTCTGCTTTATGGCCTTTCTGTAAATTTCTTGCTGTGGAACTAGGCATATCAAAAAGGCTTCAATAGAGCATAAAAAGCTTTGATTTCTAAACATCTGTGGCCGCGTGTCTGATTTACTTCCCGGTCGTTTTATAACAATTGCTGTAGACGTCCACAATTTATCCTTTAAGTCTTTTAATAGTGGTGTTCCTCTAATATCTGTTCTATCACCAAATATTTTTCTGTTTTTTATTTGTGTTTTTCACTTTATTACTTCATTACTAATCAACTCCTAAGCCTATTACTATACCCTCCATTAACACTGTCATTTTGAAGTCCATTCCACTTAACGGCAATTAATTATCGCTAGGAGGGTAGCTCTGGAGAAACTAACCC
>SEYY01000720.1:40000-50000 GCA_009176605.1 Armadillidium nasatum
TATATATATATATATATATATATATATATATATATATATATATATATATATATATATATATATATATATATATATATATATATATATATGTCTTATAATGCTTTAATTGATAATTTCGTTGGGACATTTTTATCTGCAAAGGGAATATCTCAGTCAAAGTAAAAAAAAAAAAAAAAAAAAAAAAAAAAAAAAAACATTATATCTAAGAAGGGAAGCAAAAAAAATGTTACTCGAGTAATTCCACACCACAGAAATGACTGGAAATATCAATACGAACAAGGCTAGAGTTACTAATGTCGCTATAGAATTATTAGATAATAATAATATAATAATAATAATAATAATAATAATAATAATAATAATAATAATAATAATAATAATAATAATAATAATAATAATAATAATAATAATAATAATAATAATAATAATAATAATAATAATAATAATAATAATAATAATAATAATAATAATAATAATAATAATAATAATAATAATAATAATAATAATAATAATAATAATAATAATAATAATAATAATAATAATAATAATAATAATAATAATAATAATAATAGTGATAAATTTATGCAAAAATTGAGTAAAACACATTACATTAAAAAAATTATGCAACAACATCAGGTTTCACCAAAATTTGATATAAATTAAAATTTATACTGCAATAGAAGAACATATGGCTATTATAATAGAAAAATAAGAAAAGTACAATAGTATATTGTATATATATATATATATATATATATATATATATATATATATATATATATATATATATATATATATATATATATATATATATATATATATATATATATATATATATATATATATATATATATATATATATATATATATATATATATATATATATATATATATATATATATATATATATATATATATATATATATATATATATATATATATATATATATATATATATATATATATATATATATATATATATATATATATATATATATATATATATATATATATATATATATATATATATATATATATATATATATATATATATATATATATATATATATATATATATATATATATATATATATATATATATATATATATATATATATATATATATATATATATATATATATATATATATAGTCTGAATTTTCGTCACTGTAAATTTGAAGTATTCTCTACATTACTTGAAACTGACATTGTTAAAACAGACGAAAGACAGACATTCTAAATCGCTTTCAGTTTCTAGGTCATATATATATATATATATATATATATATATATATATATATATATATATATATATATATATATATATATATATATATATATATATATATATATATATATATATATATATATATATATATATATATATATATTAGGAATCGAAGAAAATATTTTTAAAAATTTTTATTGAATTTAACATTCGAAATTAAATCAATAATATAAGTTATATCAAATTAATATTTTATTAAAATTCAAGAGGAGCAACAAAATTTTCGAACAGAATTTTCGATTTCCTTTTAAGTAATTTTGAATTTAACTTAACAGTGAAGCATCAAAATTTTCAATTACGTTCTTTTAAATAACTTTCAGCGAACAAATGTACTGAAAAATGGAAGTTATTGGTAACTTCTAGGTAACAAATGGTCGAGAAAGGACTGGGATTTCGACGCAGTCAGAACAAAAGAAGAATTATTCTTCGCATGGTACTAAAGGACCAGAACCTTTTTTATCACTATTTTCGTCCCACGTACGGTTGCAGGAATATGAAGTTTCTGCAACCGACGCCACCCTGCGTCTTGCGGGGTATGGTATAGAGTATAAAAAAAAGTATATATATATATATATATATATATATATATATATATATATATATATATATATATATATATATATATATATATATATATATATATATATATATATATATATATATTATACTCAGCACCATATCCCGCATCATGCAGGGTGGTGTCGGCTGCAGAAAGTATTCATATTCCTGCAACCGTACAAGGGAAGGGAGAAATGTGTACATATATATATATATATATATATATATATATATATATATATATATATATATATATATATATATATATATATATATATATATATATATATATATATATATATATAATTTAGTTTGAGCTGATGAATGATTAAACCTCAAAACCAAAAAAGGTATTTAATATCATGCAGGAAATATAAATAAATAATTGAATAAAAGAATAAAAATTGTCTTAAAAGCAAAAGAAAAATATTTGATATATTATTTTTTTTTTTTTTTTTTTTTTTTTCAAAGAACAAACTTATACGTCAAAATACTCTTATCTCTAACTCCCGAATATATATGATATATAATATATATATATATATATATATATATATATATATATATATATATATATATATATATATATATATATATATATATATATATATATATATATATATATATATATATATATATATATATATATATATATATATATATATATATATTATAATAGAATATTTTTTCTCTAATTTTTACATTCTTATCATTCTTCATTTTATTAATTTTGACTAATATTTCATTTTATATTTTATATTTCTTTAAATATTTCTTTTTATCGGTTTACTGAATTTCCGTATTTAGAAATTTCAAATTTATTTCTACAATCATAATTAGATACAATACTAATGGTATTATTGTAGTGTCATTATATTTTTTGTATCGTCTGTATTTAAAATTATGTACTTACCTTATATTTTTAATTGTATATTTTAGAATTTTTGGTTTATATGTATTTAATTAATACATTGATAATGTATCTAAATGTGTAATAAATTTTCATCAAATTTGGATAAAATTGGATAAAAATGTATTTTTAGAAAATAACATATATGTATTTAATTTATATGTATTTAATTAATACATTAATAATGCATGTAAAGGTGCAACAAATTTTCATTTGATTTGGGTAAAATTTGATATTATTAGATATTACTGTATTTTTAGAATATAGCCTAGATGTATTTAATTTATATGTATTTAAATAATTTATTAATAATGTATGTAAATATGTAATAAAGTTCCTTCAGATTTGAATAAAATTAGAAATTATTTTATTTTTTAGAATATAAACTTAGATACTTTATATTTAGGTAATATAATAATAATAAAAATAATAATAATAATAATAATAATAATAATAATAATAATAATAATAATAATAATAATAATAATAATAATAATAATAATAATAATAATAATAATAATAATAATAATATTAATATTTGTTACTGTGAGTCTTTGACACTTATTTTAATGATTGGATAATTTTCATTTCGGAAATGCAAAAGTTTCAATTTCTTTCAGAAATATTAAAATATAAGGAAATTTTTATTTTTTTTTTTTTATTTCTATGTCATTTTAGGAAGCTATTTTTTAATACGTAAATTGTCCGATGTAAAATTACACACACACACACACACACACGCGCACATACACACATACGCACATACACACACACACACACACACACATATATATATATATATATATATATATATATATATATATATATATATATATATATATATATATATATATATATATATATATATATATATATATATATATATATATATATATATATATATATATATATATATATATATATAATATATATATATATATATATATATATATATATATATATATATATATATATATATATATATATATATATATATATATATATATATATATATATATATATATATATATATATATATATATATATATAATATATATAATATTTAAATAATTTAGAATTTCAATATAAATAAATGAATAAATAAATAAAAAAAATAAAAAAAAAAATAAAAATAAAAAAATGAAGTTTTAAGATTATTTGAGGCCTGCAGGATTCTGAGATAAGAAATTTTCTAACTAAAAGTTTAATAAACTCATGAAATTCAATCGCAAGATTTTTAAAATGATTTATTCTTTCCCATGAGACTGAGACGAAATTCCCACAAAACCAGATCACAGTCTCTAAATGGAAGTCTCCAAATAAGAACTTTTATTTCTTTTTTTCTTTTTTCCTTTCTTTTTTTCTTTCTTTTTATCTTTCTTTTTTTTTAGTTTTTAGTTTTCCTTTTTTTTTAAAAACAGCGATAGTGGTTACGTCTGCTTCCAGTTAAATTGAAGTAATAGTAATAATAATTTTAATAATAATAATAATAATAATAATAATAATAATAATAATAATAATAATAATAATAAGAATGGTAATAATGAAAATAATAATAATGATAATAATAATAATAATAATAATAATAATAATAATAATAATAATAATAATAATAATAATAATAATAATAATAATAATAATAATAATAATAATAATAATAATAATAATAGTAATAATTTATGAATTAATAATAGAAATAAATAATAATATTGATAATAATAATGAAATAAGTTTTATTATTATTTTATTACTATTAGTAACAGTAGTAGTAGTAGTTGTGCTGTACTTGTCAGAACTGAAAAAGATACGACGAGGAACAACTCTAAAAACGCAAAGGAGGGACCTTATGTGAAATAGGTGAAATAATGAAGAGTGAAATTATAGTCCAAGAAATGGATAAAATGCAGCTTAGAAATTTGTTAATAAAAAATAGGAATAAAGTATAAGAGAGGAGACAAAAAAAATTGAAGAGTATCACTATTGACAGATGATGAATAATAAATCATCCCCACTGACAATTGCTAATAATATATATATATATCATATATATATATATATATATATATATATATATATATATATATATATATATATATATATATATATATATATATATATATATATATATATATATATATATATATATATATATATATATAATATATATATAATATATATATATATATATATATATATATATATATATATATATATATATATATATATATATATATATATATATATATATATATATATATATATATATATATATATATATATATATATATATATATATATATATATATATATATATATATATAATATATATATATATATATATATATATATATATATATATATATATATATATATATATATATATATATATATATATATATATATATATATATATATATATATATATATATATATATATATATATATATATATATATATATATATATATATATATATATATATCAGAAACAAAAAACTTATATTTGATCATTACTTTCACTGCACTGAAATTCCTTATAGAAAAAGCATGTTTGAAATGTATTCGCAGTTTTTGCTGTTTCGTGGCAGATTACTCTGAGCAAATAGAAAAAGAATAGAATTTTTGAAGTATTGAAAACAGCCATGTTTCATCCGACCCCCAAAATCGGAGAAAAAATCGTACATGTTATCTGCTCCAAGTCTATATTCTCGTAGCTTCAGATATTTCTGTATGTATAACTGAAAATAGAAATAGTTTTCTACCTTCTTTTTACCACCACTCACGGGTAAAGCCCTTTTCGATTGTGGGTGGAGTTTTCCATATAAGTATGAATGAATTTAAAATTGACAGATATGATTAGTGATGCTATTATTGAAAACGAATATGGAAGCCAAAGGAATCTTTGGCAATACTAATAATGATAGAGTAATTCAAAATAGAAATGGGATGTTGCTTACTGCCACAAACATACACACCAAAGCACACACACGCACACACACACACAAATATATATATATATATATATATATATATATATATATATATATATATATATATATATATATATATATATATATATATATATATATATATATATATATATATATATATATATATATATATATATATATATATATATATATATATATATATATATATATATATATATATATATATATATATATATATATATATATATATATATATATATATATATATATATATATATATATATATATATATATATATATATATATATATATATATATATATATATATATATATATATATATATATATATATATATATATATATATATATATATATATATATATATATATATATATATATATATATATATATATATATATATATATATATATATATATATATATATATATATATATATATATATATATATATATATATATATATATATATATATATATATATATATATATATATATATATATATATATATATATATATATATATATATATATATATATATATATATATATATATATATATATATCAACACCTTTAGATTACATTTCACACCTCAGACTATTTAAATAAATTTAAATATCTTTAATTTCTCTTGAAGAGTTACTCTGACTTTGTTGAACTTTGAAGAAGTTGAAATTACTTCAAACACTTTTTACTTCAAACGCTTTTTACTTCAAACACTTTTTCCTCTTTTAAAACCTTTGCCCTTCTCAACGAGAATGGGATTAGATTTTATTCTAAAATTAATCTTTTTTTTTTTTATTCAGTATATTACGTGGTTTGGCTTTCCAAACTATGTTTGGATATTGTGTAATTCTTTTCCTTTCTTATTTTAATTGTATATATATATATATATATATATATATATATATATATATATATATATATATATATATATATATATATATATATATATATATATATATATATATATATATATATATATCAGGATATTCGGAGAGTAATGGCCTTTTTTCAACACTATGAAATGGGGATTCGACCAACATCAGAACCAAAGTCGAATGGTCTGGAATTGTCTAGAAATAGCATACCATTCTTTTCCGGCTATATGTTATTCATAGTTATATCGGTAATTAACTTCATGGAGGATAAGAACTTGCGGAGTAAAGCTTGTCTGATATGTTGCAATCGCCATGTTTAAACCTTTTAAAACACAGCTGATATGTACGAGCTCTCTGCAACCGGATGCACCACGAAAGTTGTTCATCGCTTCTGTACCGGAACTTTTTCATCGAAACTCATACAGCAAGCAATAGCGAATACGCTGTTCTATAAAGTTTATTTTTCTCCATGGGTTGATTACCGAAATAACTATGAATGACACAGAGCCCAATGAAAGAGAAGGTATTCAATTTCTAGACAATTTCCGCACATTTGACCTCGGTTCTGACATCGTTGGCTGAATCGAAAAAAAAAAACGCAATTACTTTTCGAACACCCTATATATATATATATATATATATATATATATATATATATATATATATATATATATATATATATATATATATATATATATATATATATATATATATATATATATATATATATATATATATATATATATATATATATATATATATATATATATATATATATATATATATATATATATATATATATATATATATATATATATATATATATATTATATATATATATATATATATATATATATATATATATATATATATATATATATATATATATATATATATATATATATATATATATATATATATATATATATATATATGACGGAGGAGTAGTCGTAGTTACGACAGATTTTCACCTTGAGTATCAGGAGTGTTTGGTTAGGGGGGAAATCTTACATGCCTTCCCCCACACACCCCGCTTGCCCCACCAACCCAGCAAAATCGAAAATTTTGTGAATCAAATTCCTATTAGGTATATCTGTAGAATACTTCGAGGTTTGAATCTTATATACACATGTATTGTTTAAAAGCATGTTTATTAGACACAAAGACTCAATTCAATTACTTCACAACATTCTACTTAATTCCATACACAGTACAGCCTTCCATTGATACACACAATTTCAAACTCCAATTATTGGAACATGTTAGTTTTTAACTTGATTGAATTTCAATTTCCTGAGCTTAAATTGATATTACTGTAGAATGTGTGTCTGAAATATATATATATATATATATATATATATATATATATATATATATATATATATATATATATATATATATATATATATATATATATATATATATATATATATATATATATATATATATATATATATATATATATATATATATATATATATATATATATATATATATATATATATATATATATATATATATATATATATATATATATATATATATATATATATATATATATATATATATATATATATATATATATATATATATATATATATATATATATATATATATATATATATATATATATATAATATATATATATATATATATATATATATATATATATATATATATATATATATATATATATATTATATATATATATATATATATATACATATATAATATATATATATATTATATATATTATATATATATATATATATATATATATATATATATATATAATATATATATATATATATATATATATATATATATATATATATATATATATATATATATGTATATATAATAACTTACCTGGCGGGTGAAGGCGGACGTGACCTTGGAAAGTGAGCCACAAGGTAGGTAAGAAAAATAAGAGAAAGAATATTCCAGACTTTGCCGGTAGAGCACATAAGGAATGCGCACAGCAGTTAACTTCGGGTTCAAAGAGTAAGCAGGAAATAAGAAGATGTTTGATTTGGGAATTGTACAAGTTCTTCTTAGAGGAAAAGATATGAGGTTAGGGAACTCAGAAGGAAAGTGTCCGTTGGAATAAAGACAAAGTGAAGTGTAGCGAAGTAACAGTTCGACTGCCCGAGAGAGATTGGTGTGAGTCAGTGAGAGCAGAATAGTTGTTAAATCGGTGAGTCCTGAACTCTATCCTGTAAAGAAAAGCTGAATTTGCTGAACATCCTAGAAATGAAATGCAACGATGGTGTATGCAGCAGAAGTTGTATGATGAAGGTGTTAGAAGACTAGTCTAAACACTTAACCATTTAGAAGTTTGTTTGATTTGTGAAACAAGATAGTACTTCTAAAACAGATCACTTAAAATTATTCATGAAAATAGACCAAGAAGTTGAGTTTCTGGGGAATTGAAAACAACTATGTTTTCTTATTCTAATTGGAAATAACAAAAAAATAGTTCAGCTCCAAGGTCTTCTAGCTCAGAAGCTATTTACTGTTTAATGTTGAATGCGACTTCTTTCAGAACGAAAGAAACAGTGAAAGATGTAGTCATTTTTATAAGACTGAAAAGGTAAAGAAGTGTTAGAGTGTCAATAATTAAAAGTAGAAAAAACAGAGTTGGGGAGGGAACCAAGCCCAGAGAATTATAAGCATTCATAGATTTAAAGGTTGATATCAAAAAATTTTATGCAGGACTCTATCGAAAGCCTTCGATACTTCCATCACAGCCACAATGATATATATATATATATATATATATATATATATATATATATATATATATATATATATATATATATATATATATATATATATATATATATATATATATATATATATATATATATATATTATTTCTCTATTATTTCCTCTTCTTTTAAAAACATTTAGATATCGAACTCCACAAATGAAAACACTTGATTACCGTGAAATGTGTTTTCGTAAAGTGTTTTTTCTTTCCAGTTTTTGTTTTCAAGTGTTTTTCTTTGATTGGAAACAAAATGGATCAGAGGAACGTAATAGTGCATGATTTTGATGGCAAAGCGGCTAAAAGAATGCCAATAGTGCCAATAGAGTTCAAATAGTGTCAGATTTCGAAAGAGGAGAGCCAAGAATAGTGCCTTATTTTTAAAAAGCGAAAAGACAAGAAGAGTGGCAGCAGTATCAGATTTTGAAAGAGGAGAGCCAAGAAAGAGCTTATACATAGTGCCTTATTTTTAAAAAGAGAAGAGACAATAAGAATACCATTAGTGCCATTATTTTAATAGCGAAGAAACAAGAAGAATGAAACCTACAAACTGACAAGTCACAAAGCTGTTGAAATGAGTAGAGAAAAAACAAAAAACTAAATACAAAAATAATACAGGAAAAGA
>SEYY01000720.1:67500-95000 GCA_009176605.1 Armadillidium nasatum
TTAACAGTATAATACATGTAAGAGTGAGCTTAGCGGTTAATTCTAGGGTCAGAGAGTTGGTCAGGTCAAGAATGAGAATGTGTAGATAGAAGAATGACAAAGAGGGAAGTATGTGATTATATAGAATGAAAGAACCATATACTATAATTAGACGGAGGGTAATAGGTAAGAGAGAGAATCTGTGGGTGTAAGAGGGTTGACAAAGCAAAAGTCTTTGATCTCGCACTTTCTAGATGAGTTGTATGAGTGGAACTACTCCAGATATGCGGTATATACTCTACTCCGTACAAGAATAAACAACACCCTGTACACAGCAAGCAACTATGGTGGTGAAGAAATTCTGAAAACACCTCAGAACGCAAAACTTCTTAAGAACTTGTTGAGGAAGAGAAGGAAATGTAATCATTTAAAGAAAGATCACCAGAAAGGATGTAGATGTAGGAAACCCCAGGCTAGCCTGTTGTGGTGCCCCCTTCTTTCCAGTCACCTCTGTTCTGTGGAACTATCTACCATCATCTATTTTTCCTCCTGTATTTAATCTTCCACTCTTCAAGGCTTCCGTCTGTGCCCACATAAGGGATGTGCCTTAGGTCTATGTTTGAGTGAGCTTTTTTCCATTGTGTGTGCCCTCTCCTTGAAAAGGGCTCTGCCAGTGAGTGGCGGCGATCTGTAAAAGAAAAATTAATGGAAGGAGAAATCCCGATATATGCTCTACAAAGTTGTCATAGTTGAGTAAAGATTTTATCTAGAAGCTAAATGGATGAGAAACTGAATTTTTGAGGTATTGCAACCAACAATGTTTTCTCTGCCCCAGTTAGAAATGCGAGATTGATCGGGGATAAGTTGCTTGACTGTTAAAGTTGAGTGTGATGCTTTTCTGTGTGAAAGGAATAATGAATCGTCAGCAGTGGCCTTCTGCAACTGCTGCTATAGAACTACCGAAGAAGAAATGCGAATATATGAAAGATACCGAAAGGAAAATAAAAGCTTTGGAAATCAAAGCTTTGTGCCGACTCTTATAAAAGTCTTTCGATTTTATAAAGCCCCACAGAATGACGAAGAGTCGAAGACCAAAAATCAAAGAATAAAGAAAGATCATCATTAGAGATTTAATTACCAAAGTCAAAATGATGATCAGAGATCAGATCAGAAGATCTTTCTGTCTGTTGAAGATAGATTCGAGAATTTTGGGAAGAATGAAGGTTAAGGCGAAAGCCGAACTAGGATGTCTACGAGGTTGTGTGTGCACGGGTCAAACTAAGAGTAACAGTAGCCTACATCCTGTGAAGCATAATGTGAGACTATCCTGAAGCATAATTCTTGCCTATATATATATATATATATATATATATATATATATATATATATATATATATATATATATATATATATATATATATATATATATATATATATATATAGGTAATAATTAAAGTCTGCTAACACTCTCGCAGACTGAATATTCATTAAACATCGAAGATTAAAGTTTGCTATAGGAGATCGAACCCAGGTCATATAGAACAAAAGTGTAGCGTAGAGGTAAAACTCTATGCTTTTGTGCTATTGGGCCCGGGTTCGATTCCCCTATAGGAAACTTTAAACTTCGATTTAATTAATATATTATATATATATATATATATATATATATATATATATATATATATATATATATATATATATATATATATATATATATATATATATATATATATATATATATACATCTTCACACTGGCAAGTAATATTTTTCCAGCATGATACGATCTGTAATAAATATAATAGGTATTAACAACTACATTCCACACTACATAGCGATGGCAAAGCTGATGAAATAATTTAAAGTGCCAATTATGACTAACAAATCGATTACAAATATCACTTTCCATTATTCAGAGGATGAAAAAAAAGCGTCTATGAGGGGAAAAAAATTTAATTTTGCTTCGCTTTAATAAATTACAAGAGAGAGAGAGAGAGAATGAAGTGACGTGGAACGGACGTGAAACGCAAAAGAAACAAAAAAAAAAAAAAATGGTTACGTTTTTTAAGATTAATTTAGAAAGAGGACAGTGATTTCTTATTGCTATTATCTAAAATGAAATGGGAGATTTTTAGATAAAGGAATAAAAGAATAGAGAAGGAAAGGAAATGAAATAGAAAAAGTGTTAGAGGGAGATAGTGAAGGAAGAGAGAGGGAAAGAGAGATGTGAGAATATCAAAGAAAGAGTAAAAATAAGAAACGAAAGATAACGCAGAATCCATTAGAAAAATAAAATTTTAAAGATAGATAGAGTTAGAAATAGTAATAGAGTTTGAGTTAGAGTAATATTAGAAATACAGTTCCTACAATTTATAGAATGTATTAAAATTGGAGGATTTAGAAGATAGGTAGAATTAGAGAAAGAGAAAAGTACATAAAGATAGAGATAAACAGAGATACATAGAGAAGATAAAGAAAAATAGATAAATAAAGGAAAAAATCTATACATACAATCGATGAAGTCTACAGAGTGTAAATAAAGATGTTAAAATAGATAGAAGCAGATAGGGATAAAAAGATAAATAAATATATAGAACTGAGATAGATAAAGAAAAATAAAATTATACATTTAATCGATATAAATCTATAGAATGAATAGAAAGAGGAAAAAAGATTGAAAATAGAGGAAGATGGAGAATTAGATAGAAATATACTGAGAAAGAAAAATATAAAAAATGAAAGATACAGTTAGATAGATAAAAACAAAACAAAAATTTGTACATTCACCCCATATAGTCTGTAGAATGCATAGAAAGAGGTAGAAAGATAGAAATAGAGAAAGACATAGAATTAGATAGAAATACACTGATAAAGAAAAGAATAAAAAGAATAAAAATATAAATAAAGACAAAAAAAATTCTATAGAATCTACCTATATAGTCTACAGAACGCATAGAAAGAGGTAAAAAGATAGAAATACAGAAAGACACAGAATTAGGTAGAAATACACTGAGAAACAAAAAAATATAGAAACAAATAAATAAAGACAAAAAAAAAAGAATCTGTAAATTCAACCGATTTCTTATGATGAAAATAAAAGTTTTGGAAATGGAGAAAATCGCTCTAGATTCAAATGTCAAAACTGTGGACAAAAACTCTCTCGAAACCTCATTAGAACTCAGAAGAAATTGTTTATTTTATTAGCAATAACTTTTTTTTCTTTTGAGGCATTTTTTTTTAAAGGTATTTATTATGAATTACGTGTCAAGGTCTTTGGGTAAAACCGGTTCGTCGGGAGGGTTACGACTTTTATGCTTAAATTGATCCAAATAACAATAATCATTCTAAATTTCCTAATACTTTCTTTATTAGGTTTCTAAGCTATATATATATATATATATATATATATATATATATATATATATATATATATATATATATATATATATATATATATATATATATATATATATATATATATATATATATATATATATATATATATATATATATATATATATATATATATATATATATATATATATATATATATGTGTGTGTGTGTGTGTGTGTGTGTGTGTGATCAAAATTTACATAAGGAAAATTCTTTGTCATATTATTTGTTACTTTTAACGATAAATTTAAATTACAATAAAGAAATGGTACAACCTATCACTGAAGTTGGAGTCCGTGTGCCTATATCAGAAAGAGAGAGAGAGAGAGAGAGAGAGAGAGAGAGAGAGAGAGAGAGAGAGACAGACAGACAGACAGACAGACAGACAGACAGACAGACAGACAGACAGACAGACAGACAGACAGACAGACAGACTGACAGACAGACAGAAGAGAGAGAGAGAGAGAGAGAGAGAGAGAGAGAGAGAGAGAGAGAGAGAGAGAGAGAGAGAGAGAGAGAGAGAGAGAGAACTCTAATCATGATATAAATATATTATAAAATAAAGTTAGTTATCTCGCGGGAAAACAATTGTATAAGTTACTGAATTTATAGCATTTAAAATTAGAAACTTTTTTTTCCTTGAGAATATATAAATAAACTATATTTGCAATGATGTTCTCTTCCATCAGGATAGGAAATAGTGTATTAAGGGAGGGGGAAATCTTAGAAGAAGAATTTTTGAGAATCATAGAGAAATAAGATCAGCACCACAAGGCTTTACATTATTAAAAGCAAACCAACCGAAAATCACATCATTAGAAGAAATTAATTTGTTAGTTAGAATGAGTTGGAGGAAGATGGAGAAGGAATAATAGGACCTAAATCAAGTGGAAAGAGAATTAAAGACCAAAGCTTAAGACAAGAGTTTAGTTTTAGGAGAATAAAAGGCAGTTGTGAAGCAAAAGGAAGAAAAGAATAAAAAATGAGGAGGTAGAGTTGAAATTTTTGTAATGTGACAGAATGCCAAGAAGAAGAAGAATAAACAGAAAGATTATCGAGTTTTTTTTTTTTTATGGAAAAAAAATTTCTGGTAAAGTGGAGAAAAGATTTTTCAAGATGTTGGGACTAGAAGGAAGCATTGCTTTTAGGAGTTTAAATACAGTAATTTCGAAAGCAGAAGCAGCGCACTTGCGACAAATTTCATAAGTATAAACAAAACTAAACCAAGTTATTTGAGCTATACTGGGAAAGAGGACAATTTATTACACTTCTCCATGCCAGAGAAAAATATCACCTTTTTTTAGGTACACTGTTCGCTCCAATGAGACTAAGAAGAGTGACGGCTAATTCGACCAATTTGCCTCACGAAAAGCCAGTCTTCTCGTCGATAGATGGGGCCGTTCCTGCTGCAAACTTAGATATATACATGATACAGATAAAAAACAGATGGTTAAAAGTTAAAACAAAGGTCTATCTTGTCGGATTCATTCATTTCTATGACCATTTGAAATACGAAAAAAAAACACACTAATTTTCCAAGCGAGAGAGTCAAAATTTAAAACGCTATAAAATTTGGAAAATTCCAAAATCATCAACAAAAGGAAAAATTAAGTGTTTTCAAACCAAATTAAGAACTAATATATTTGCCAGTGATTAGGAACACATTGATAGATGATAGAGACAGCAAAAAGGAATAAAACATGATTTACTTTTGGGGCCCTTAAAACTGAAATAAAATTTAGGGGACGAGAGAGATAATGTAAACTGAAGTAAAATTAAGAATAATGACAAAACAAGTAATCAGAAATTAGTAAAGAAAGAAGGTCGCGTATTAGAACATTTCTGGTATTTTTTTGGGGTTGCACCAACTTTATCTCCAGAACCTCTGAATGCCTTTAAGTACCCTAATGTAAAGTCGAAAGTATTGTAACTCTCAGATACTTTTTAATGTCAACAGTGTTTAAGAGGACGAAATATTTGACACTGGATAGAGTGCGAAGAATTGTTCTATTATCCCAACTCAGCATTTCATAAGTCCAATCTAGGACTCTCGTAATTTCAATAGGGACTCTTCTTTCATTCATATAATGTCCTCATACTCTCTCTCTCTCTCTCTCTCTCTCTCTCTCTCTCTCTCTCTCTCTCTCTCTCTCTCTCTCTCTCTCTCTCTCTCTCTCTCTCTCTCTCTCTCTTCTCTCTCTCTTTTTTTTTTTTTTTTTTTTTTTTTTTCTCTTTCTCTCTCTTTCTCTCTCTCCCTCCATCTCTCTCTATATATATATATATATATATATATATATATATATATATATATATATATATATATATATATATATATATATATATATATATATATATATATATATATATATATATATATATATATATATATATATATATTGTGACATTTTAACAATGTTCACATTCTTCCTTATCCATATTGAGAAAGGGAACTTCCCCAAATAAATAGTAATCTGACATCCTATATTTGAATAATATTTTTAATCCTCAGATGGATTACAAATTTTCATACGAAGTTAAACACGAGCCTACGACAAACTTCCAGAAGAGAGAGGAAGAATCGAAAGACGGAATTCTGAAGGGAAGATACAGTCATTTGGCACCAGATGGCGTCCTACGAACAACTATATATGAAGATGAAGGGTACGGATACAAGGTTAGTGCAAATTTAATATATATATATTTTTTTTTTTATTGATCAATGTTTTTTTTACTCAAATGTAAAAAAAAATTAGTTTATTAGTTAATAATTTATTGCGAGTTTTATTAATTCATCTTTAGGAAATTGTTATTTTTAATCGGGTAGTTAATCATATAAAAATATATTAAAAAGAGACATCGCTATTTATCAGAACTGAACAAAGTCTTAAGATAATAAGTAAATTTCTGGCATGTACACCTATCTTAAAATGAATTCAAATTAAATATAAGATTTATATTGAAAAAAAAAAAAAAAAAAATAACGTAAAATATTTTAAAATAAAAAAAAAAATTTTAAAAAAAAAAAAAAAAAAAAAAAAAAAAAAATATTTTTTTAATGAAAAAAAAACAAGAAAATATTTTTTTTAGGTAAAAACCACCTAAATATTTTTTTGGAAAAAAAAAAAAAAAAAATTTTTATATGTATGAACTAGGAATTTAAAAAAAAAAATTTAATTGAGTAATATCAATAAATATACAATAAATAGTTATTTGAGAAGATAGCATTTTGCAATATTACAAAATAAAATTAATGCTTATATATATATATATATATATATATATATATATATATATATATATATATATATATATATATATATATATATATATATATATATATATATATATATATATATATATATATATATATAGATAGAGAGAGAGAGAGAGAGAGAGAGAGAGAGAGAGAGAGAGATAAATAAAGATAGAAAGAAAATATGGAAAAAAATTTTTAAAACCTTAGTATTTTTTTTTTTTTTTTTTAAATGATGCAAGTTTCGACTGATTTTTGCTATTCGTTTTGCTATTTTCGTTGCTTGTAAGCTAGAAATATGTCATTAGTATATATCATCAGCTTCCTGTATAAAATCTCAGTGAAATTACCATATTTGTGATGATTTTAGTTGTATTGGTTAAGTTTTTTAGTCCATGTATGTGTTTTAATTATGGTTTGAAAGTCATTGGTGTTGTAGCAGATCATTCAGTCAAAGCATCATCTAAGTCCTTCATTAGCAGTCCGATCTTAGAATCCATTATTGTTTAGTCCATAATTTAGATGTTTTTAAACATCATTAAGTATTTCATCATAATCATCATCTGAGAAAGTGAAATTAGGAGTCAGCTTGTTTACCATATTTAATTAAGGTAAGTCATTTTTTACTCTCCATTGTTATTATTTTTAAACCATATCGAATTATCGATATTTTATATGATTAATCGTTTCCCCAAAAGTGTAGGGGTTTAACGAAAACAAACATATATCAGATATCGTTTATAATCATTCTTCGATATATATATATATATATATATATATATATATATATATATATATATATATATATATATATATATATATATATATATATATATATATATATATATATATATATATATATATATATATATATATATATATATATATATATATATATATATATATATATATATATATATATATATATATATATATATATATATATATATATATATATATATATATATATATATATATATATATATATATATATATATATATATATATATATATATATATATATATATATATATATATATATATATATATATATATATATATATATATATATATATATATATATATATATATATATATATATATATATATATATATATATATATATATATATGATCGTTTTATACAGGTCACTCTTCATGAAGAACCTACAGATATCAAAGTTGTTGGCTCAGGATTACCTGATGACCCTTCTTCTCGCTCCTTTAGCCGAAAAGAAAAAGGAAGAGGAAGAGGAAGAGGAAGAAAACACGAATCTTCTTCAGAAAGCAAATCAAGAAGTTTCTCGCCTTCTTTCGATCGCGACTCAGGGTTCTCTCTTGAATTTAGAAAATCAAAACAAGGGAAAGAATTTGGTAAACACGACTCATTTTCTTCATCTGGTTCTTCTTCTTCCTCTTCTTCTTCTTCTTCTTCCTCTAGTTCATCGTCTGATGACTCTTCCCATTCGTCTACCTCAAAAGATGTTTTTAAAAGTACATTTACCGATGACTCTTCCTCATTAAATAGCTTATTTATTAATTCTCAGGATTCATTCGGTCCGTTAAGCTCTTCTTCTTCGACTGATGATTCCAGTGATTCACATTCCTCTTCCTCTTCTTCTTCATCTGCATCTTCATCTGCCACTTCCTCTGATGATATCTCTTCTTCTGGTTCGTCCTCCTCCTCCTCTTCAGATTCGAGCTCCTTCTCTTCTGATTCCTCTTCATCTGCTAACACGCTCTCCTCTGATGACTCCTCTTCTTCTGGTTCGTCTTCCTCCACCTCTTCAGATTCGAGCTCCTTCTCTTCTGATTCCTCTTCATCTGCTAACACGCTCTCCTCTGATGACTCCTCTTCTTCTGGTTCGTCTTCCTCCTACCTCTTCAGATTCGAGCTCCTTCTCTTCTGATTCCTCTTCATCTGCTAACACGCTCTCCTCTGATGACTCCTCTTCTTCTGGTTCGTCTTCCTCCACCTCTTCAGATTCGATCTCCTTCTCTTCTGATTCCTCTTCATCTGCTAACACGCTCTCCTCCGATGACTCCTCCTCTTCTGGTTCGTCTTCCTCCTCCTCTTCAGATTCGAGCTCCTCTTCTTTTGATTCCATCTCATCTTCTGACTCTTCCTCCACTTCTGACTCTTCCTCCTCTTCCGGTTCGACCTCCTCCTCTTCTGATTCTTCCTCCTCTTCATCTGATTCGACTTCTCTTTCTGATTCAAACTCACTTTCTTCTGATTCGTTGTCATCATCTTCCTCTTCCTCTGATGATATATCCATCTCTTCCTCTTCCTCTTCCTCCTCTTCAGGTTCATCTTTATCTTCTGATTCTAATAGCTCTGGTGGATCTCACTCTGATGATTCATCTTCCGTTGCGAAAGATTCTGAAAATGGATTAAGTATACCAGTAATTGCGTTGGATAGAGATTTATTCAACTCTTTAAGCATTGATGAAATTTCATCTATACAACAAGCAGTTCATAATAGTTTAAATGCTCATACAGGCTCAAGCAATGATGATGGCAATGCAAAAAAATCCAGTTCAATTACGAAAAATGATAATGTTTCTAATTCAAAACACACTTCGGAATCTGTGAGTGGTGACGAATCCGGTAATAATTCTGAAGGAGGTATTCCAGTCATAGCAATAAATCAAGCCTTATTTGAATCGTTATCAGAGCCTGGAAGTCCTGTAACACAACAAGATCTGATTCTAGCGATACAAAAAGCTACCGAAGCTGCAACTTCACATCCCCAAATTAATAATGGAGATGATGGCACAAATAAAAGTGGCAGTAACTCATTAAACACTGGTGATAACTCTGATGGAAAAACTGATGGAGGAATACCTGTATTAGCAATAGATAGAGCTTTATTTGAATCTCTTTCAGAACCTGGAAGCCCAATGACACAAGAAGAATTAGTTATTGCAATTCAGCAAGCAACTCAGGCAGCACAATCTCAATCCAGTAACACTGATGGCAGTACATCTCAATCTACAGGTAATGAAAATGATTTAGGATCTTCCAGTTCTAACGTAGAACAAGGTTCGAGCGATGATTCACAAGGAGGGATTCCAATTATAGCTATTGATCAAGCTCTCTTTAATTCTCTTTCAGAGCCTGGAAGTCCAGTTACTCAGGAAGGACTTGTGTTAGCAATTCAGCAAGCGACACAATCAGTGTTAAGTAACACTCAGCCAAGCAATAATGGCAACTCCGATGATTCAAATTTAATAAGTGACACTAAAAAACATTCAGATAGCTCTGGTAACTCTGATTCAGGGAGCTCTCAGTCAGGAAATGATGTAAATGAAAATTTAGGAGGAATACCTATTGTTGCTATTGATCAAACCCTTTTTGACTCCCTTTCCCAACCAGGTAGCCCCATGACTCAGGAAGATCTTGTACTAGGAATTCAAAAAGCTACTCAGTCGGCTTTAGGACTATCAGTAAGTAATAAAGATGAAGGGAAAGGTTCTGGGCAAGAGAACGAACATACATCAAGTGATGATGGTTTTAGAAACAGTCACGGTCACAACTGGGAAGGAAAAAATAATATTAAAAAAGGCAAATCAAAGTCTTTAGGTTCTCTTAGTAAAAAGACAACCAGTTCAGATGTAAACACAATTGATGGACATAATTTCGAAACAAGTGAAAGTATTCATTTAGGAGTATTCAAATCTTTTATTAGACCAGATTCAGGAAGTGACAGCCAATCTGGTGGAGGAATTCCTATAATAGCAATTGATCAAGAACTTTTTGAGTCGCTTATACAATCGGCCAAAGGAAATAAGCACCGGAATTTAATAGAGACCGTTCAACAAGCAAAACAGTCAGCCTTGGGAAGTTCTAATTCAATCAGTAGTGGAAATGAAAACGATGCAAAACAAGTTACAAGCTCTGGAGATGACATTAACAGTATCTTAAAAGGAGTACAAGATACTAATATACAAGAAAGTTCGAATTCTGGGGATGATACTGGTAACTTTGGGGATAGAATTAATGCAATACATCAAAAAGGTGAGAGCCAGACTTCAAATGCCAGAGACAGTGCCAGTAATTTTGGAGATGACATAAACAGTCTCTTGAAAGGAACACATGATACTAATACACAAGAAGGTTCGAATACAGGTGATGATATAAGTAGCTTTGGAGTTAGAATTAATGCAATAGGTAATCAAGGTGAAAGCCAGACTTTAAGCTCTGGAGATAGTGTCGGTAATTCAGGTGATAACTTATCAATTAAGGATCAGAGTCAAACTGAAAGTAAGGTTAATTCTGAATCTTCCAATTTGGGTTCCATTTCTAAGAGCAAGAGTTTAAGTTCTAATAATGATGATGGTAGTATACCAGTAATAGCAATAGAGAGAGAACTATTCAATTCCCTTTCTCAACCAGGAAGTTCATTGGATAGAGAAGGTTTTGTATTAGCTATACAAAAGGCAACCCAGTCAGCAATAGAATCGTCTCATTCTAGTGGAAATGATGGTGATTCACCAAGAAATATTCAAAATATAATTGCATCTGAAAAGAATAATGAAGCGCGGTCTGGGCTATCTTCCGGCAGTTCTGATTCAAACTCTGGAGATGATGGTTTAGGAGGTGGAATTCCAATTATAGTTCTTGAGCAACCTCTTTTCGAGTCGCTTTCAAAACCTGGAAGTTCTTTTACTCAAAATGATTTACATCAAACCATACAGGAAGCCACACAAGCGGCTTTAGGCAGCTCTCAAACTAGCAGTGGCAGCGATAGAGAAATAGGTTCATCTGGTATTACTGGAATTCATGAAGAAAATGATGGATCTTCTGGCTCATCCAGTTCTGTTTCCACTTCTGGGAGTCAAAAATCAAATGATGAAAACAATTTTAAAGGAGGAATACCTGTAATAGCAATTGATCAAGCTGTCTTTGATTCACTCTCTCAGCCAGGGAATCAAAACAATCAGGAAAAACTCGTGTCTGCCATACAAGAAGCAACTCAATTGGCTTTAGGAAATACACAGTCTAGCAGCAGTAGTAGTAGTGACAGTAGTAGCAGTGACAGTAGTAGCAGTAGCATTAGTAGTAGCGGAACAAAGGAAGAAAAAACTGAAAATGTGTCGCAAGTGCCCGACTCTTCCGGAAATCAAGGCTCAAATTCCATAGATGATAACAGTTTAGGAGGGGGAATACCTGTTATAGCGATTGATCAAGCTTTGTTTGATTCACTTTCTTTGCCCGGAAACGAGAAAACTGAAAAGGACTTGATATCTGCTATACAACAAGCAATGAGTTCTGCAGTTCAGGTCACAAGCACTGATGCTGGGCAAAGCGATGACATACAAGGTAAAGAAACTGGAAGTTCGGCTCAAAGTTCTACAAATGAAGGTGGAATACCAGTAATAGCTATTGATCAAGCTCTATTTGACTCACTTTCTCAACCTGGAAGTCCAATGAATCAGGAGGATCTTGTAAGAGCAATACAACAAGCAACTCAATCTGCTATTGAACAGTCTCAGTCTCATGGAAGTGAAAGTCAAGGAGACACTGCGGGAAGTCATAGTTCAAATTCTGAAGGTGGAATACCAGTTATAGCTATTGATCAAGCCTTATTTAATTCACTTTCTGAACCTGGGAGTTCAATGACACAAGAAGACCTTGTTCTCGCTATTCAAAAAGCGACACAACTTGCATTAGGAGGATCCGGTTCTAGCGGAAGCGGAGGTGAGACCGAAAACACAAATGAATTAACTGCCTCTGGATCTTCAACAGCAATCGATACATTAAGTTCTGCAGGTGATGATCAAAGCTCTGGAGGAGGAATTCCCGTTTTTGCAATTGATCAAGCTCTATTTAATTCACTTTCAGAACCTGGAAGTCCAATGACACAAGAAGACCTTGTACTCGCTATTCAAAAAGCAACACAATTTGCATTAGGAGGGTCAAGTTCCAGTGGAAGCGGAGGAGAAACTGGAAATACAAATGGGTCAACTGACTCCAAATCCTCAACAGTAAGTGATACGTCAAACTCGGCAAGTGATGATGGAGGCTCTGGAGGAGGAATTCCTATTGTTGCAATTGATCAAGCTTTGTTTAATTCGCTTTCTGAACCAGGAAGTTCGGTAACACAAGATGACCTTGTTCTCGCTATTCAAAGAGCAACACAACTTGCATTAGGAGAATCCAGTTCTAGTGGAAGCGGAGGTGAAACTGGAAAAACAAATGAATCAACAGATTCTCAATCTTCAACAGTAAGCGAAACCTCCAATTCTGCGGGGGGTGATGGAACATCTGGAGGAGGAATCCCTGTTGTTGCAATTGATCAAGCTCTATTTAATTCACTTTCAGAACCTGGAAGTCTATTTACACAAGACGATCTTGTACAAGCCATTCAAAGAGCAACACAACTTGCACTAGGAGAATCCAGTTCTAGTGGAAGCGGAGGTGAAACTGGAAAAACAAATGAATCAACTGACTCTGGATTTTCAACAGCAAGCGAAGCGTCAAGTTCGGTGGGAGATGATGGAAACTCCGGAGGAGGAATTCCTATTGTCGCAATTGACCAAGCTCTATTTAATTCACTTTCAGAACCTGGAAGCCCAATGACACAAGAAGACCTTGTACTCGCCATTCAAAAAGCAACACAACTTGCATTAGGAGGATCCAGTTCTAGTGGAAACGGAGGTGAAACTGGAAAAACAAGTGAATCAACTGCCTCTGGATCTTCAACAGCAGGCGAAACTTCAAATTCAGCAAGTGATGATGGAAGCTCTGGAGGAGGAATTCCTATTGTTGCAATTGATCAAGCTTTGTTTAATTCACTTTCTGAACCTGGAAGTCTATTTACACAAGACGATCTTGTACAAGCCATTCAAAAAGCAACACAACTAGCATTAGGAGGGTCAAGTTCCAGTGGAAGTGGAGGAGAAACTGGAAAAGCAAGTGGGTCAACTGACTCCAATTCCTCAACAGTAAGCGAAACCTCCAATTCTGCGGGGGATGATGGAAGCTCTGGAGGAGGAATTCCTATTGTTGCAATTGATCAAGCTTTGTTTAATTCACTTTCTGAACCAGGAAGTTCGATAACACAAGATGACCTTGTACTCGCTATTCAAAGAGCAACACAACTTGCATTAGGAGAATCCAGTTCTAGTGGAAGCGGAGGTGAAACTGGAAAAACAAATGAAATAACTGATTCTGGATCTTCAGCAGCGGGCGAAACGTCCAATTCTGTGGGAGATGATGGAAACTCCGGAGGAGGAATCCCTGTTGTTGCAATTGATCAAGCTCTATTTAATTCACTTTCAGAACCTGGAAGTTCAGTGACACAAGATGATCTTGTTCTCGCTATTCAAAAAGCAACGCAACTTGCACTAGGAGGATCCAGTACTAGTGGAAGCGGAGGACAAACCGAGAAAACAAATGAGTCAACTAACTCTATATCTTCAACAACAAGTGAAACTTCAAATTCAGCAAGTGATGATGGAAGCTCTGGAGGAGGAATTCCTATTGTTGCAATTGATCAAGCTTTGTTTAATTCACTTTCAGAACCTGGAAGTTCATTTACACAAGACGATCTTGTACAAGCCATTCAAAAAGCAACACAACTTGCATTAGGAGGATCCAATTCTAGTGGAAGTGGAGGAGCCGCCGAAAACACGAATGAAATAATTAACCCTAAATCTTCAATAACAAGCGAAACGTCCAATTCTCTGGGTGATGATGGAAGTTCTGGAGGAGGAATTCCTGTTTTTGCGATTGATCAAGCCTTATTTAATTCACTCTCGGAACCAGGAAGTCCAATGACACAAGAAGATCTTGTACTCGCTATTCAAAAAGCAACACAATTTGCATTAGGAGAACCAAGCTCTAGTGGAAGTGGAAGTGGAAGTGGAAGTGGAAGTGGAAGTGGAAGTGGAAGTGGAAGTGGAAGTGGAAGTGGAAGTGGAAGTGGAGGTGAAGTAGGAAAAACAAATGAATCGACTGGCTCTAAATCTTTCAACAGCAAGCGAAACGTCAAGTTTAGCGAATGATGACGGTAATTCTGGAGGAGGAATACCGATTATTGCAATCGAGCAAGCATTATTCGACTCTCTATCAGAACCTGGAAGTCCAATGACTCAAGAAGACCTTATACTAGCTATTCAGAAAGCAACCCAGTTAGCCATAGAACAAGTTCCTTCTAACCTCTCTACAGGAACCAAAAGTTCAAGTTCCAATGACGATAACTCTAATTCCAATGGAGGTGTGCCAGTAATAACGATCAATCAAACTTTATTTGATTCATTTTCTACTCCAGAAAGTTCATTTTCACAGGGTGACCTGGTTTTATCAATTCAGCAAGCTATACAATCTACTCTTGAACAAACTCGAACATTAGGAAGCGAATCAGAAACTGCAAACATTAACGAATCTGGTACAACTGTAGGGAACGAAGTAGAACAATCTGATTCATCTAGTTTAAGTTCAGGAACAGACAAAGCTACGACAGGAGAAGGTGGTAAAACTGCTGATTCTAGCTCTGCTACTGAAAGTCGAATCACAAAATCTGAAGATAACAGTAATAATTCTGGAGGAATCCCAGTGATAGCAATAGATCAAGCATTATTTGATTCTCTTTCTGAACCTGGAAGTCCAGCAACTGTTCAGGATCTTATATTGGCAATACAACAAGCAACTCAGTCTGCATTAGAATCAACTCAAAGTAATAGTAGCAGGACGAATCAAGAAATCAGTCATTCTGAAACCTCTGGTTCGAGTTCTTCGATGGGAAATGAAATTTCAAGTTCTGGGGATGATGGAAGTGCGCTTCAAGGACCACCACCGGTAATGGCAATTGATCGATCTATATTTGATAGACTTTCACAGCCAGATACCATTATAACGCTGGATGATCTTATATTTGCAATACAGAAAGCAACAGAGTTAGCATTAGCGGTTCCACAACCTAACGCGACTGGTGGGCTGGCTAAAGAAATGTCTGGAGGAGGAACCAAAGATAAAACTGAATCAACCATTTCTAATTCTTCATCTGGAAGTGAGAATCTTGGCTCTGGGGATGATCTAAGCAGTTCAGGAGGAGGAATTTCAGTGACTGATGGGAGAAATGATAAACTTGCATCCTTCACTAGTGAGAGTTCAAATACTAATGATGATGCAAGTAACTCAGGTGGGAGTATACCAGTGATAGCGATTGACCAAGTATTATTTGATTCGCTTTCTGAACCAGGAAGTACAGTAACTCAAAATGATCTTGTAACAGCAATACAACATGCGGTTCAATTAGCTCTAGAAAGTCCCCATTCAAGTGGAAATAAAAGTGAAACTGGAACTGAAAGTGGTGTTTCGGAAAATCCTACTTCTTTATCTGATGATGGTAAGGGTACTATACCAGTTATAGCAATTGATCGTGCATTATTTGATTCACTTTCTCAACCTGGGAGTCTATTTACTCAAGCAGACCTTGTTTTGGCTATACAAGAAGCAACCCAAGCCGCGTTAGGACCATCCCACTCTAGCACAGGTGGCACTGAAGGAAGCTCCGACATTTCCAGCACTGGCGTTTCTTTAGAAAATAATTCAGGAACTACAAATACTGATGATAGTTCTAATAGAGGAATACCAATAGTAACAATGGATCAAGATTTAATCAAATCTTTATCGTTACTTGAAAATCCTTCAGCTGGAGATGATCAGTCACCACAGACTGCATTTGAAGAATCACAATCAAGTGGAAATTTAGAAATAGGGACAAAAGGTCAAAGTGAAACAGAAAAAGCACTATCGACAGATGTTGGAGGAGAGAATAAAGGAAAAACAATCTGAAAGCAGCATACCAATCATTGCTATTAATCAAGAACTATTCGATTCTCTCTCTCAACCTGGAAGCCCATTGACTCAAGAGGGACTAGTCTTGGCTATACAAAATGCAGTACAGTCAACATTAGAACAATCTCATTCATCTAATACCGGAGGAGGAGAAAGTAGTAGTCAGTCTGAAACTTCTTTAGGCTCCTCTTCTGGAAGTCAAAGCTCGAGCTTAGGTGAAAGCAGTAATACTGGAGATTCTGGAAATGATCCTAATGGTGGAATACCTGTCATAGCAATTGATCAAGCATTATTCGCTTCACTTTCTGAGCCCGGAAGTCCTATGACTCAAGAAGATTTAGTATTGGCAATACAGAAAGCAACTCAGTCAGCTTTGTCACAGTCTCAGTTCAGTGAAAGTGGATCAGAGAATGTAAATGGTGCAGCTACAGGAAGCGAGAAACTTGTTGAAACTTCCCATTCCAGTCCATCTAATGACGGCTTTAGTTTCGGATCAGATGATATAATCCCATCTGAAAGTAGGATACCCATTATAACAATTGATCGAACATTATTTGACTCGCTTTCAGAACCAGGAAGTACACAGACCAAAGACCAACTGATATTGGCCATTCAGCAATCAACTCAGAAGGCTTTAGAACAGTCTATGCTTAGTGCAAGGGAAGGAAGTAGTAAAGGAAATATAGGAAACACCGAAACCCATTTGGAATCTTCTGCTTCGCACTCCTCACCCGGAGAAAGTAATTTAAACCTTGGGGACGACAGCAACCCAAGTGGAGGCAATATACCAGTAATTGTCATTGATTTACCTTTATTTAATTCCCTTTCTGAGCCTGGTAGTCCCATTACACAAGATCAACTTGTATTAGCTATACAAAAAGCGACACAAGCTGGATCTGAACAATCATTAGGACAAGGACAGTCTGGTGGTAGTAGTAGCACCAGTAGTGACAGTACTTCAAGTTCTTCAACCTCAGAATCGACAGCTAACATTGGAAGTTCTCAAGGGAATATTCCTGTTGTTGCAATAAATCAGACACTATTCGACTCAATTTCTCAGCTCGGTAGCCCAGTCAATGAAGAAGACCTGGTATTAGCTATACAAAAGGCAACACAATCCGCATTGACTCTGTCACATGAAGGTGCTGGAGGGAGTGAATCTCTAAGTAGGGGTGAAGGGAAAAGCAAAGTTTCAAGTGGAAGCGGAAGAGATGATATAAGCGAAGGGGGAACAGGATTTTCTGCTTCCTCATCTGGAAGTCAAAGTTCAATTGCAGGACCTGAAATACCTATAATTACTATAGACAGGACATTATTTGAATCCCTTTCTGAACCTGGAAGTGTAATTTCCCAAGAAAATTTGGTATTTGCCATTCAAAAAGCAACACAGTCTGCATTAGAGCTGTTATTATTTATAGGAGGTGCAAGTAAAAATAAATCAAACGTCGGGTCGCTCATATCTAGTTCCTTTGTTAAAATCAAATAATAATTCTCAAGATGATAATGTAACTTCTAGGAGTAGAATACCTGTTATGGTTATTGATCAAGCATTTTTCGATTCTCTCTCTCAGCCAGGAAGTCCCATGGCTCAAAAAGGATTTAATAATGGCTGTACAGAAGGCATCACAATCTTCCTTAGGACAATCTCAGCTTAGCGAAAATAACGAGCAAGGAAAAAGTACTGGACAGAATGAAGCTCTTCTTTCCTCAACTGGAAGCGAAGCAGCAACTGTAGGCAATGATGGAACAATTCCGAATAATGGAATACCAATAATTGCAATAGATCAATCTTTGTTTGATTTCCTATCTGAGCCTGGGAGTCCAATAACACAAGAAGAGCTTATACTGGCTATACAAAATGCTGTCCAATCCACTTTAGGACAAGATCAGTCTAGTAGCAGTAGTGGCAGCAGTAGTGGCAGCAGTAGTGGCAGCAGTAGTGGCAGCAGTAGTGACAGTGGCAGCAGCAGCAGCAGCAGTAGCAGCAGCAGCAGTGGTAGTAGTAGTAGCAGCAGCAGCAGCAGCAGCAGCAGCAGCAGCAGCAGTGGCGGAAATGATAGTACAAATGAAAATGTTGTTTCAGAAGATTCTGCGTCTGGAAGTCATGACTCTAATCTTGTTGGAAATGATCTCCCACTAATGATAATCGATCAACCATTTTTAGATTCCATTTCAGGGTCTACAAGCGATTTGACCAAAGATAATCTGATGGAAGCCATACAAAATGTTACCCAAACTATGTTAGAAAACTCTCAGTCTACACAAGGAGGAAATGACGATCAAACACATAGTAACAGTGAAGGTTCTACAAATCAGGATATTTCAGGCCACAGTATTTCATCAGGTGCAAGCCATTCAAGTTCTGCAAATAATGATATTGGTTTGGATGGCGGAATTCCAATAATAGCAATTGATCAGGCCCTATTTAACTCCCTTTCTGAACCAGGGAGTCCAATGACACAAGAAGACCTTGTTTTAACAATTCAAAATGCTTATCAATCCATTCTTAGTCAATCACAAGGAACACAAGGGGAAAGTGGGAATTTAAATTTAAGTGGAAATGATGAAATTACTGGAACTTCATCTGGTGCTTCTATTCAGAGTAGTGCCTCTGACGACGGCAGTGCCAGCTCCGGGGGTCAAATACCTGTTATAGTATTAAATCAAACATTATTTGACTCTTTATCTCTACCTGGAAGCCTTATGACACAGCAGGACTTAATATCGGCTATTCAAACAGCAACCAACTTGGCATTAAGCGAATCTCAGACTAACGGAAGAAATGGTGAAAATGAAAGTCACTCACAATCATCCAGTTCTTTGCTTCAAAACGACAGTCTAGGAAATGAAAATTCTCAGGATAGTTCAGGAGGTGGAATTCCCGTTATTACGATAGATCAACCTTTGTTTGATTCTTTGTCTTTACCAGGAAGTACTATGACACAAGACGATCTAGTACGAGCAATACAGCAAGCAACACAAACTGCTCTAGGACAGTCACAGTCTATTTCTGATGATTCTTCACTTGCAGGAAATGACCTCCCACTGATGATAGTCGATCAACAATTTTTAAACTCTGTCTCGGAGTCTACAAGTGGTGTGACACAAGATAATCTGATGGAAGCAATTCAAAATGTGACACAAACTATGTTAGAAAACTCTCAGTCTACACAAGGAGCAAATGATGATCAAACACATAGTAACAGTGAAGGTTCTACAAATCAGGATATCTCAGGCCACAGTATTTCATCAGGTGCAAGCCATTCAAGTTTTGTAAATGATGATACTGGTTTAGGAGGCGGAATTCCAATAATAGCAATTGATCAGGCTCTATTTAACTCCCTTTCTGAACCAGGGAGTCCAATGACACAAGAAGACCTTGTTTTAACAATTCAAAATGCTTATCAATCTATTCTCAGTCAATCACATGGAACACAAGGGGAAAGTGGGAATTTAAATTTAAGTGGAAATGATGAAATTACTGGAGCTTCATCTGGTGCCTCTATTCAGAGTAGTGCCTCTGACGACGGCAGTGCCAGCTCCGGGGGTCAAATACCTGTTATAGTATTAAATCAAACATTATTTGACTCTTTATCTCTACCTGGAAGCCTTCTGACACAGCAGGACTTAATATCGGCAATTCAAACAGCAACCAACTTGGCATTAAGTGAAACTTCCAGTTCTTTGCATCAAAACAGCGGACTAGGAAACGATAATTCTCAGGATATTATAGGTGAAAGAATCCCCATAATTACAATAGATCAAGCTTTATTTGACTCTCTTTCTTTACCTGGAAGTAGTTTAACAAAAGAGGATCTAGTACTTGCGATACAACAAGCAACCACAAGCTGCTTTAGGACATTCACAGTCTGTTTCTCAGACAAATCTTAATGGAAGTGGAAGCACGCAAAACTCTGATGCTTCCCTAACATCAGACTCAGTAAATAACAATGGTATTCTTGATTCAGGTAAATGCAATAATCTTCGAAAATAATCGCAGGACACAACATGAACCACTGTCCTCGATATTTTTAGGTAGCGGTGGCGCGGTAAATGAGAATGATGGTCAGGAAGTTGCCGGACCATCAAGTGGTATACCAGTTATCGCTTTAGAACAAGAACTATTCAACTCATTATCCACACAAGGTGGGTCTCAGTTACCACAAATTTCAAACACGATACAAGCTTCTAACACTAACAATAATATTTTACAGTCATTTGGAAGAGGATTCCAAACAGGCCAATCAAACATTGGCGCTCCTCTTCTACCTCTTCATGAAATTATATTCAGTTCCTTAAATCAAAATTCAGATCTTGGTTTAGGGTCTGGAAATAGAAACGTGAGAAGTCACTCATTCCACACACCAATAAATTTCAGACCAAAAGTTACAACATTTGTTAATAGTGAGAGAGATTTTCACTCAATCCACAATAGAATGATTGGTCCAATTATCGATATCAATCCACGTTAATTATTATTATTATTACTATTATTATTATTATTATTATTATTATTATTATTATTATTATTATTATTATTATTATTATTATTATTATTATTATTATTATTATTAACGATGCATTATAGATTTCTTCGTACTGTTGTTGACTTTGTTGTTAATTAAAGATTGGTTGTGATATATATATATATATGTATATATATATATATATATATATATATATATATATATATATATATATATATATATATATATATATATATATATATATATATATATATATATATATATATATATATATATATATATATATATATATATATATATATATATATATATATATATATATATATATATATATATATATATATATATATATATATATATATATATATATATATATATATATATATATATATATATATAAAGTGTTTTGAGAAAAGAAAGAAACCATTCATTGAATAAAATTAAATAAATAAAAAAATAAATAAATTAATAAATAAAGAAATACAAATAATTCATTTGTTAAACCAAATATTTAAAAATGAAAAGAAATCCAGCGTTAGTCTGTTGTTTATTATTATTATTATTATTATTATTATATTATTATTATTATTATTATTATTATTATTATTATTATTATTATTATTATTATTATTATTATTATTATTATTATTATTATTATTATTATTATTATTGTTTTTGTGGTTTTATAATCACAATTAATATTGTTGTTAATTCTTATGTTTTATAATTATTAATTTAATTAAATCTGTAGCGTTTCAAATGACTATATAGCAATTAAGGTATATATATATATATATATATATATATATATATATATATATATATATATATATATATATATATATATATATATATATATATATATATATATATATATATATATATATATATATATATATATATATATATATATATTATTTTGTTTTTTTTTTTTTATTTTTATTTTTTTTTTTATTATTCCTTATTTTTGTTTATGTTATTATTATTATTATTGTTATTCCAGAAATTTGAATAGTTACCAAGGATGTAAATATTAGTAGTTAAATATTATGTTTAATATGTATTATTATATTGGCCTTTTTACTGTGTTTATAACTTTGCCATTTAACATATTGTTAAAGCTCATATTGGGCTAATATTATTATCATTATTATTATTATTATTTTTATTATTATTATTATTATGATTAATATTATTATTATTATTATTAAATTATTATTTTTATTATATTCAATTTGAGATATTTACTTAGACAATTTAAAAGGTTTTGATTCAGATTCGAATACTTTTTATATATGGCGAAAGCTTGTAATTATTTATTTATTTATTTATTTACTTATTTATTTTATTTATTTAATTTTGTTGCAAAACTTCTTCTGGTCAGATGCTACTGTAAGCGTTTATATATAAATATATATGTAAAAAATATCTTGTAGCGCTTTTATTTTATCCTCTATTCAGTCCTTTCCCCTACACCTGGATGGTTTCACAAAAAAATAAATAAATAAATAAATAAAAAAAATCTTCGTCTAATAACATTAATCATGCATGTCGTCGAAGGAAAACTCGTAAAAATGTTTGACAAAATAAAATTTATTACGTAAAAAAAAAATTTTTTTTTTCTGTCGTCGAAGAAAAATTCGTAAAAATGTTTGACAAAATTAAAATTTATTACGTAAAAAAAAAAAAAAAAAAAAATTTTTTTTTTCTGTCGTCGAAGAAAAACTCGTAAAAATGTTTGACAAAATAAAATTTATTACGTAAAAAAATTTTTTTTTTTTATTATATTTTTTTTTATGATCGTTTTTCAATATGGTGTCTCATTATAAGAACAGTTTCTTATATCTTCACCTGTATCGAATGTCTCCACTTATTCCATCCTGAATAATTTAACATGAGCTGTTCGGAAGGAATTGATTCCTTCAACAACACAATAACCTCATTCACAAAGGAATGACGAACATGCGTTCTGCCTGATTCCAACTTTTTTTTTAGCATTCCACACCCATCTCAACCTCGTCAGATATTAAGACTTTCAAGATGGACGAAACAACATAATAAAGCACCCTTCTTTACTCTACTGGTATGTAGAGGTTATCACAGGAATAATAAAAAAAACAACTGGGAGAGGAGAAATCTCTGTAAAGATTAAAAGCAGAGTCCTAGTTCTAACATCCTTTACATTTCGATTCAGTCTACAAAAATGCAGTTGCGAAACAGCCTAATTAACTGGAAAACTCGGTAAAAGTAATTTTGAAATTGCATATACAAAGTCAAATCTTCAACACTCACTTTATCAGTATTATTAGATAAATAGTCCATAAAATATCTTCCAGTTTCAATTACCATAGTACTTCGCTATGACACTATAATACTATCTTTCAAAGAGAACTTTCGAGGTACGCAATTTCATTTCTCTTCAGAACGTGAAACGAAGGCACACCACAGGATATCTTCTATAGGGTCTTTTTATGTCTTGCCTAATTAAAGATGACGCTGACTACACCCCAGATAGTAACTTAAATTTTCTTTGTATGCAATTTGACAATGTATACAGGAGCCACTCTAGCTTTCTCGGAACTCTGACTTAAACTTGTCGTTATGGCATCAATTATGTATACTTCTTACAGAAAGAAAGAAAGGGTAATAGACAAATCCCCAACATTTAAATAAATTATAAATTACAAGCCTCACTCTTAGAAGTGAAATTATATGACTGATTCTACAGCCTTCTTTTGAAAATCAGTTCTCTTACTCCCTATCGTCAACCAACTGGAAACAAACTCTTATCATAAACTAGATCTTTTCTTCTAACCTCACCAAAAACGTAATAAATTGGAAATCTCTTATCGCGTATCTTAGTTTTCATCAGATCTCCAGAAATTTGAATAGTTACCAAGGATGTAAATATTAATAGAAAAATACTATGTTTAATATATATTATTATTAATTATAATAAAGGAAATATGCCAAATCATTAATATGGCTTCAATCCAAAACAGGAGCATTTAGATCCCATCTGCACGTTTTTGCCTTGAGGTTGAGGCAAGAATAATGTGGCTACCTCTTCAAAGATGTGCCTCATATGCTCTTTAATTTGTTTAAACTTCGGCTGCGAACACTTCAACTCTTAGCTATGACATCACTTATTTAGAAAATAGCTCAAAATTCAACTTAATGGACATTTGCTACAGTAGTATCCAGTTATCTAGTCTCTAAGGTGCTTTTGTATACTTACGAAGATGGCATATAGCTCTTTTCTACGGCCTCTATTGCAAGGTTCTAATTTCCCTTCTGAAAATCAAACACATTTGACCCAATAAGGACTTTTCAGTTCATTAGTTTGTTCATATTATCAAATCTTAAATCTGACTAACTGACGGACTTTAATCAATTTTCTCGACTCTATTCTGTTTTTGTGTTTACAGCAGAACAAACGATAATAAAGACCGAGTTTAGTATTCGAATTCTTAATGGTGTCTACTCGAGGATCTTTTATTCAAACTCTACTAGAGCCGTCTTGAAATGGCTTTATTCACAAGTCAGATGGTACTCACCAAGCAAAAAATTTTAGGAGTATTTTTACGCCAGAAAAGAATCGGTTTTCTCCTTTTGGATACCTTCTCACGTCGGTGTCATGGAGTATAATCCCAAAGGAGGCTAAAGTCACTTTTTTTTGCCGCAGTTCCTCTCGTTACATTCAAGCGCAGCTTTCTTCCGGCGGTCACTGGAATAATATTGACGTGTGAAACCTGAAATTAGCAAGCAGCATTCAGCTCACTTAGTAGTCCTTGCTTGTATTTGCATGAATCATTTGCTCACGCATAAAGTCTATGAAAATTATATAGCTTCAATGGGAATGCGCCGTCTATGTAGTTAAAGTCTATGGCTCACGCAGACATTATATGTACAAAGTTCCTCTACCATTCATCGGCTCAAGATTTCTGGACAATTATCTTTTTTGCCAATAATGGAAAATATATAGATTTCCATCTGATGTTATTTCACAGTTTCAATTCGATACTACTCAAAGAACGCTCCCGGATTTCTTAGCCGATTCACTTCATTTAATTTTGCAGTTTTATTTTCTGCAACGAACTGCAGGTTTTGCATAAATGTTGTTCATATTAGAACCACTTTTTTGCTTTGTCAAGATAATCCTAAAGATGAAGTTCCAGACTAGAATAGCCGTTATCAAGTGGAAGAGTTGGGAAAAATATTTTCTTTATTAATTAAAAAAAAAAATTAAGACCATTTATATATTTTTAATTTTTTTTATGATATTTTGTCTTCAAAATTCTGTTTTTATTTAAAGTTAAAAACGATGTGAAATTATTAAATTGTTGAAATAATCATTTTCAACTAAAGAAAATTACATATTCATTTTCTTCACATATTTTCGTTCCAATGATACTCTTTTGGAGACGTGGTTATCCCCATGTGTAACTATTTTTAGTACTTGTTTAAAAGGTTGATAATATTTTATAAACGCTTCAATAGTATTAAAAAGTGCACCTAAATCTGCAAAACACACGAACAATAATACAATAGCAATCTAAAAAGGCTTTTAGGTTTCAGTTCATTTTAAACCCTTGAGGCATCTTAATTACGGTTAATCATCAATTTCCTTCGTGATGGCGGCATTATGTATATTTTGTATACATGTGTAAGTTTGCAAAAGTTGCTATAGCTCACCAAAGATTGGTTATACAAAGTCAGGAATAGACGACAGAGGTGGTTCCCAGACAAAAGGGAAGATACGTGTGTTTATAGAGTTAAATCTTAAAGGTCAGTAGAAATATAATGCGTTACAATAGGTTTTAACCAAAGTACTTTTTTTCCAGTAAGTGAAAGCAAGCAAAACTCCTCGCAAACATTTGATTAAAATTTAATAACAAATTTAATAGTTTTAATACTCGATATATACTTGTAACATGGGAACATACAATTATTTACTTTTCCAATTCCTCATATGTAAAGGAATTTTTATATATTTGGAGGAATGAAGGAAATAACTTATCTACAATGAAATTTCTCAAACAAAAAAAAAAAAAAAAACTTTTTTAAGAACCAAACTCTAAAAGGAATAAAATCTTTACCCTCAAGTAGAATTAATTTCAATTCTTATAGTCTTATTTGAAGTGGCAAAAACGGCTTTATATTGCTGGCTCTAATATTTAGATAGAGGAAAACTAAAACAACGATAACTGATAAGAAATAAAAGTTTGGAAAATGTATTTGGATAAACCTACACCAGTTTTAGTAATATTTATAATTTACGTACGGATTTAAAATTAAAATAGGTCTCATAATCACTAAAATCTATTATGATAATAGATAAGAAAAAGAAATGAAAAAGTTCAAAAAATGTATTGAGAGAAATCTAATTCTGCTTTAATAATGAAATTTATAATAATTTCCTCAGGATTTAAAATAAATGTAATATAGTCACTAAAGGTTATAATTAATTTCCTGGCAATAATACCATGACACATTTACATTGATACCAATTTCAAATAAAAAAAAAGTACAAACAGAACATGATATAGAAGAAAAAGTTGTAAATAAAGTTCGTGATAAACATCTTACGAGAATATATTACCATTGCACTGGCATCCAAGCAATGACTAGAAATATGAAAGAATAAAGAAACAGCGTTGGCAGAGGTAAAGACAAACACACATTTTACAAATGTAAAGTTAAAACCCGGAAAACACCTATAGGTACAAATAAAATAAAAAAATTAGAATAGTTGTAATCATTGAAACAAAAAGGTAGCTTTTGCGATCTTTTTCTTTCTCGCTAATTTGATTCTAAATCTGTACTCTACAGTATAAACCTGAATTACTTCCATTTCTTGTTCCTCTCCAAGTTTCTGAAATGGTAAATGCGATTCCCAGAATCAAAACTTCTGGTCCAGTTTTTATTCTTTCACGAACATCAAGATTTAGTTGCTAAGTAATCCGATTTTTTTTTAATTGAAAAATTTGTCCCCAAGGACTTTGCTCTATTCAAGGAGGGGAACTTCCTTGGATACGCATGAGGAATCAAACCAAAAACTTAAATATGTGAATAAATCACACAAACGATATGCCACTGTTACGGCATTTACTATATATATATATATATATATATATATATATATATATATATATATATATATATATATATATATATATATATATATATATATATATATATATATATATATATATATATATATATATATATATATATATATATATATATATATATATATATATATATATATATATATATATATATATATATATATATATATATATATATATATATATATATATATATATATATATATATATATATATATATATATATATATATATATATATATATATTATATACACTAGTGCACAAAACCTGCCACGGTTCACAAGGGTACCAGACACACTAGGCTGGAAAATCCACTATATATATATATATATATATATATATATATATATATATATATATATATATATATATATATATATATATATATATATATATATATATATATATATATATATATATATATATATATATATATATATATATTATATA
>SEYY01000720.1:102500-105000 GCA_009176605.1 Armadillidium nasatum
TATATATATATATATATATATATATATATATATATATATATATATATATATATATATATATATATATATATATATATATATATATATATATATTACTGACCATTGCTTAAATGTTTCACAAGTGTGTATTTGGAGCAGTAGGTGAGTTATTGGTATTAGCAGCATCATCACTTGAAGCGGTAGAGGAGGAAAGAGGTGGAGGAGGCGGCGCATCCTTTCGAGGCGGCATACGTTCATTCATCGCGTCTAATCCCTTTGCCTCCTCGAATGATGTAATTTTATGATTTGGTGAGAAGCCAGCCATTGCTGAAAAAAAAAAACAATGCATAATTAGTGGAAGAAAATAAGTCTCTCTCCATTTATTTATTTGCTTAGTTTTTTTTTTTTTTTTTTTTTGTATTTTGTAAAGGATGATCCAAAATACTCTTCAGGTTTGAAATTTGCATGTGAACAGTTAACTAGCCTCCTAATCACACTTAAAATCCTGTAAAAGAGCACCTATGGTCCGAAATAAATTAATTCAATTTCATGTACAGAAAGAGAAGAGGACGAAAATATATTTAAAAAAATTTGCAACCATTTAATTTTGAACATTTCTGTGACGATAAAAACAATAGACAGTTAAAAACCTTTTCAATAATAATAATAATAATAATAATAATAATAATAATAATAAAACTAGCCATTTAATACCTCCTTCAACGATTAAAAAAACAAATCTCAATATTCTTATTAAACATAATTACAACAAAAATTACTTGCAAACATCAAAGGATTAATTGTAAAATTTGGGTTGTTTATGACTTATTACAAAACTAAGAATAAAAATATTTTTAACAACACAATCTGGAAAGGTGGATTTAATATTTAACTAAATAACTTAATAAATTATTATCATTGACGGAAGTATACAAGCGCGAAGTTGGGAGATTATATAATATATATATATATATATATATATATATATATATATATATATATATATATATATATATATATATATATATATATATATATATATATATATATATATATATATATATATATATATATTATATATATATATATATATATATATATATATATATATATATATATATATATATATATATATATATATATATATATATATATATATATATATATATATATATATATATATATATATATATATATATATAATATAATATATATAACCATTGATAAGCTTTCACTAAAATCATAGTATTAACATGATGAAAATGTACACTTTCCATCAATCCTAAATTTGAAAGCTTCATTGACTATTTACATCACTACGTCAATAAGCTTAAAACATCTACCAAGGGAAATTTTGTTACAATAGAATAACATTTGTGTACAAATAAATCCCAAACACAAAGTAAAAAACCCAGAACATAAATAACAAGCGAGAGAGAGAAAAGGAGGAGGAAACACACAATCATAAAAAGAAATAAGAAAATACAAATTTTGGAATTATTCCCAATTTCAAACTATTCGTTATCAGGATCAAAGGTATTTTGACTTTATAAAATTTTACAAAATACAAATTTTTTGAATTGTAAAAAAAAAAAAAAATTTTTTTTACACTAAACTACTACTATTAATAATAATAATAATAATAATAATAATAATAATAAATAGTAGATGATAAAATCTAAGCCCTACCTTAAATGAAAAGATTATAGTTGTGAAATTTATAAACTAAATTTCTAACAATTTAAGAATAAATAATGAAAAAGAAACAACTTACCATTTTTGAGTGATGTTTTGCCACCTGAGAGCGCACCCAAAGGTAGAGCACCTGTCGGGGTCAATCCTTTCAACTGCAGCACACTTTCACTCTCTTCTCTGCAATAATATATATATATATATATATATATATATATATATATATATATATATATATATATATATATATATATATATATATATATATATATATATATATATATATATATATATATATATATATATATATATATATATATATATATATATATATATTATATATATATATATATATATATATATATATATATATATATATATATATATATATATATATATATATATATATATATATATATATATATATAAAATACAAAACAATGCTCAGCTCAATTTTGTTTGAATTCTTGTGTAATATTGGAATTCAATTTCATTTACTCTAGAAAGTTCTTTAACCTTCCTCCTGATCGTTATAAATAACTCCTTTTAAAAAGGGTCTTTGCTTCTATTCTTAATGTTCTCTTACAGGTTTTCTTTCACTCAATCCTTCCAGAACCAAATTTTTCACAATCACTAGCTTTTCCATTTCATCTACTACAGGTAGCCTTTCAGTCAATCCTTCCACAAAAGCTTTTCTTTTTCCATTTTGACTTTATTAGGCACCGACTTGTAGTCCACCCAAGTCATTTCATTCTCCACAATTGTTTATTAAGTTTTATGTATATTAGGGATGAGCCGGATGGCAAATTTGCTTGATAACCAGATATCC
>SEYY01000720.1:120675-138175 GCA_009176605.1 Armadillidium nasatum
ATTAATAAGATATATTGGATGGAATAATCAACAAAAACGACTTCCTCATTAACAGCTTTCATAGTAAAACCCTCAAATATCATGTGTGTCTCTTTGGATTATAAAGTCAATAACGTTGTCTCAATTAATTAATGACATTTACAATCAATGTCCTAATTAGTAACAAACATTTTCCCTTTACTGCACAAATTACACCCAAATACAACCGTAAAATAAAATTTTCGCATTCCAAGCACAAACAAGCATGATTTTATTTTTAAATCTAACCTAACACTGAACATTAGTTAAGTATTTTTCCCATTAAAAAAATTGGAAAACGTAAATGATTTTATTATCAATAACCAAACCACTCTGATTTAATCATCACATAAAAGTATTTCCTTAAACAATGATAATTCACATAAATTTTTTTTGTTGCAAAATTCCTATTAATATTATCAATTTTGAATAAAAGATAAAACATCTACATGCTCATATGAAGGCGAAACTCAAGTATCTAGGTAAGTTCTATGTTATCATTATCGTAATTATATTAGTTTAAAAAAAAAAAAAAATTCCTCTCCTTAAAACCAAACTTTAAATTCAAAAATTCTAATTAAATTCTCACCATATATATATATATATATATATATATATATATATATATATATATATATATATATATATATATATATATATATATATATATATATATATATATATATATATATATATATATATATATATATATATTTACTTATTTATTAATTGGCTTTTCTGTAAAAGCGCTTAATCAAAAGAATAAAAATAAAAATCCATACATACCCAGCGTCCTGCGCCTCGTGTGCTCGAATAATTGAAAGAAGATTATTGTGTTGAAGGAAATCACAGCATGCTGCATAGCTAAAATTATATATATATATATATATATATATATATATATATATATATATATATATATATATATATATATATATATATATATATATATATATATATATATATATATATATATATATATATATATATATATATATATATATATATATATATATATATATATATATATATATATATATATATATATATATATATATATATATATATATATATATATATATATATATATATATTATATATATAATGTGTGAGATTAAAGTGACAAAAATAATAGAACACTTTACAAGTAGAGTACGTGTAAGATTGAGCATAGTGGTTAAGTCTGGGGTCAGAGAATTCGGCAGAAAAAAGATTAGACTCTGTAGAAAGGCGGAGTCGGACGAGCTCTTCTCAATGGATGAAGATATGCGAGCGACGGGAGAGTTTAGAAAAGGAGTGTCCATTGTAATAGCGATAGTATTAACAGAGTGACGCATCAATTCGACGGGCAGATTTGGAGAGAATTAGTGAGAGCGGAAGAGTTGATAACCTTTTAACAGAGGTAAGATTAGAAGAATTAAGGTTTCCAAATCATTCAGTTAAGAATAAATTCGAAATACTTTAGAAAGAACGAAGGTTAAAGAAACTGCACGGTAGTTAGAGAGGTTGAGAGGTGTTCCCCTTCTTCAGAATAGGCTGAATGAGCGCACGTTTCCAGCAAGTAAAGGTTGAAAAATAAAAATAAAAACAAAATAGTTTACCTAGGCAGGGTGCAAGTTCAAAAGCACAAGTTTTGAGTACCACCGGAGATACCCCCAAGATCATAAGCCTTCATAATGTTAAGCTCAGAGAGAGAAAGAGTTGGAGGGGGTTGATGGAGTAGGAACGGCTCCGGAATCTTCGAAGGATTAATTAGAGGCAAAAGCTTGTGCGAATATTTCAGCTTTAGAAGATAACAAAACGGTAGTTGTACTGTTAGAAAATACTAGAGGAGAGAAAGAGGAAAATGCAAAAAGTGGACATTTTTTTGCAAAATGACAAAGTGCGTGAGGAAGAAGAACCCGGAAAGTTATTCCATTTACGATGGAGAAATGAGTTTTAGGAGAATAGATTTTGCACGATTCCTAGATGATATATAAGTTGCATGTTTCTGGAGTTTGAAGACTACGGTAATACCTGAAGGCAGCACATCCCTGCGATTGAATACCACAAGAACAGAGTTAAACCAAGGTTTGTTAGATTTAACAGAAGGAAAAGAATATGGAACGTACGCCTCCACGGCAAAAGGAATCACCTCGGTTATACAATCTGCACATTCCGAAAGAACCTTCCCAAGTAAACAGCAATCATTAAATGGGGAAATCAGAAAAGTACAAACGCAATTCAGACCAGTCAGTGGAACCGAAATGACAGAAACGTCTTCTCGTCGAAGATGGTGGCCATTCTTGCGTAAGACTTGAAGAGACAAGATAAAGAGATAAGAAGCCAGAAGGTGATCTGATGAACCCAGAGGAGAAAAAAGTACAAACAGTGTAAGGAGAAGGATAAGAAGTTAGGAAAAGATGCTAGGTTCATCACCGAGATGGTAATGGGTACGAGTAGGGAGATGCACCAACTGCTCAAGGTTGTTCTGGACAGAAAAGAAGTAAGAGAGTTTACCAACTGGATCATGAGAGCTAGATGAAAGCTGGCGTCGGTGAACTTGAAATCACCGAAAATGATGATTTCAAAGAAAGGAGAAGAATGTGTTTTATTTTGGAGTTAAAATAGTCGAAGAATTTTTTTATAGTCTGTAGAGTTAGATGATAAGTAGACAGAACAAATGAATTTCCATTGTAGAGTTGTTAGAAAGTTTAAACGACAGAGAATTCAGAACTTCAAATTAGACACACGAGAACAGACAATATCGTTGCCCACAAATGCTCAACATCCGCCACTGAATGAAAACTGAGGATACAGTAGAAACAGAGTAGGGTTTCTTGCCAGAGCATTCAAACATCTGAATTTCAGTTAAGAACAGGAGATGAGGTCTAGAAGAGGGGTGGTGATCGACAAAGTGGAAATTAGACAAGAGACTGCGAATCTTGCAGAAATTAATGAAAAAAGATAATCGTGCACTAGGGCAAGCCTTCATCAAGGTCTTGGAGGCACCAACCCAATCATCACCGGAGGCCACCAACTATCAAGTGGTGATGGGGGAAGGGGTGGATGAGGAACTATATTCGGAAGCAACCCCTCTAAGTTTCTCCGAAGCAACTGTATGTTTCGCCATTTTTATTATTTTAAAAATGTAATGTACGAGTAAGAGCTTTTAAATTTGTAAGGTACATGTGAAGACGGGGAAAGATTGTGAGAGTATAGACACTCCAATATGAGTCATGGATACACCAGAGACCCTCTGAGAAAGTGGAACGCGAAAATCAAAGAACCAAAGTGAAATGGAATGGTCTAGCCCACCCTATCATCACGGGGGTTAAGCCCAGTGGGGTACTTTCATCGTTTCGGATGACGCTACGTCCTCGCCAATATATATATATATATATATATATATATATATATATATATATATATATATATATATATATATATATATATATATATATATATATATATATATATATATATATATATATATAATATATATATATATATATATGTCAGAAGTACTCTTTCATTTTGTTAAGAATGGCTGACACGTATTATGTATTCTACTTCTACAATACCCAAATTTAGGTTTAATGCATTTAAATTGATAATATAAAATGATTCCAATAACACACAACTAAATAAAGAAAATACTAACATCATATGTGTAAAAATACACACACACACACCACTCTTCCCATCCTTACCTGTAGAAGTAAGAACAACCGCGAACAGAATTGTGCGAAAAATGCTCGGCGTTCTTCTCATTACCGAAATCCTCGAGAGGGTCAGACCATAAGAGGTCACACATCGGACCAAACGCTGGAGGTTCTTTGAAACGGTCCAACTGTAAATAAATAATTTTATATTAAATGTGGGGCAAGGAAATGCTTGGTCAAGATAACATCTATTATTACAATAAAATTAAATATAAAAACGGGTTAATCAAAGATAAACACACGAGATTATAACTACAAAGTGATGGCATACTAAAACAATTTTCTGTCATTTCAGTCAATTTTTTTTTCTTTCCTGGAAGTGGAGCGATCAAATGAAAATATATATATATATATAATATATATATATATATATATATATATATATATATATATATATATATATATATATATATATATATATATATATATATATATATATATAATATATATATATATTAAATAATATAATTTAATAATAATATTAATAATATAATAAAATTATATATATATATATATATATATATAATATATATATATATATATATATATATATATATATATATATATATATATATATATATATATATATATATATATATATATATATATATATATATATATATATATATATATATATATATATATATATATATAGGGACGGGCCGAATATCTGGTTATCCAGTCTTTTTAAAGTATCTGGCCGGATAGTGGTCCTATCCAGCCGGATATCCGGTAAAAAAAAAAAAAATTTCTTAATTATAAGAACTAAAAATTTTCAAATTATAAAAATATACAATATACTGTGGAGAGTCGAGGAAGACCGAACACTTTTTAGGTACACTTAAGAACTCCTGCAGTTGCAGACCGGTATGGTCCGTCGGTGCGAGATATGTATCCAAACTTGGGGGCTTACATTATGAACACCTGTTGTGATGACATCCTACCCCCCACCCTTATGTTTCCTGCTACGTAAAAAAAAAATTCTGGTGTATGGTGTTTGTTTCTTTCCTAAAATGTCCCCCTGATGTTACACTAAAGAGCCGCTTACGGCTCTTTATGTAATCGGTGGAATTTCACTGTGATGTCCCCTTACATCTGTAGAAGTTTGTAAACATCGATATATATATATATATATATATATATATATATATATATATATATATATATATATATATATATATATATATATATATATATATATATAATAACGAGCAGCAGGTGCGTATAAGCTCATTAAATGAAGAGAGTAAATGGAATAGTGAAAAAAAAAAGAAAAAAAATTCTATCATCGTAGCAACACCGGTGGTGAACAACTGAAAAATTTAATTTCATTTTATTAAACTAATAAAAACTATTTCCAATACAACGAATACAATTCAAATACTGAATGATAGTAAAGAAAGTAACAGTATTAATGTATATTTCGGGAAGTAATAATAATATAATAATAATATATAATAATTAATTTTAAAAAAAAAAATATATATATATATATATATATATATATATATATATAATATATATATATATATATATATATATATATATATATATATATATATATATATATATATATATATATATATATATATATATATATATAGTGGAAAATAAAAACCCAATACCAGAACTCTTTGAACAATCGGATGTCTGCGGAAGTAATATTTTGCTAACGCGTTTCCCAATACCAGCGATTGTTTGTGAACCTCGTTTTAACCGTACCACAACTACTTACCTTTAACTTAATTTTCTTATTCATAAGAAATTTCAGGACGTTAAAACTGAGAGAGGAGAGAGAGAGAGAGAAAAGTGTGAGTAACAATTGTCAGGTTACTAGAACTCAAAGAACTGCTTTAACGGTCAACGAGTGAGGTCCGATGATTCATATAAGTGATCTAGTTGCACGCACGACGCTGTGCCAAGCTTTTCATCCATAATATCCTACCCTTAGCTAAAGCAGGGAACCACTATTGAACTTAGTATTTACGGTCTAATCGGGAGGAAACAAACTAATCCCCTAAAAGCAGAAAAAGAATGAGCATCGTCTTGAATGTTACTTTTCTTTCTTGGCAATCGTGGTCAGGACGAAGTGAAAGACTTGTCTAAAGTAGATAATAATGAAGGGTCATATCTGTTTATTTCTTTTGTGGTTATAAACTAGAATTTCATAAATAGTAAAACTCCAAGAGAAATTCTGGATAAAATGTTCCAACCTGTTCAAGAAGTTATTTACAGAGTGAATGTGGTAGGGATGTTGCTGATCATTTCTAAGGAATAATGGGACAAACTTAGCAGCAATTCTCCTTATATTCAATTCATCCGCAAACCGTTGGCTTACGTTCAAAGGCAGTTAAAGCAAACACTCAGATATTGTAAATCACCATGATGTTCATGTTGTTTATTTATCATTTGCTATTGAATGGATAAAAGTTGACTATCTATACATGATAAATAAAATAAGAAAGATAAATACCAAAATGGCAAGTTCAGAAATTGAAAATTCTGTTAGATTCTACCGAAGGCTTTCGATTAACAAAAACGATTCACGAAGAAGAGGACTAACATTGAGGGAGAATGCAAAACGAGATAATTCTTGGTAGAAGTCATACTAGCTATCTGGGATAAGATCAGAAGATATAAGACGTAACCATATATTTCTGCTAATAATTCAAAAATCTTCGAATGAACAGAAATTAAAGCAATAGGGGAAAATTTGGGAGCTCAGAGGATTTCCATTTCTAGGCAAACACAAAATGAACACGAAAGAAAGGTTGATTTTTTAATAATAATATATAATATATATAATATATATATATATATATATATATATATATATATATATATATATATATATATATATATATATATATATATATATAATATATAATATATATATATATATATATATAATATATATACAATCTTATGCGGTTTAAGCGTATAAGTACAGGTCATAAACTTCAAACTATATACTGTAGTAGTCATAGCAACCGAAAGGATCAATTCTCAGGCCTTATACTCTCTCTCTCTCTTCTGAGTGTGTGTGTGTGTGTGTGTCTTATTTCCTAGTTTCCTCCTCCCTTTTTTTTCCTTTAAAATCGCCTTTCATCCCAAACAACAAGGCTTCTCTCTTTTCTCATTCACAATAGGATAAGAGAACGCAGACTGACAGAGAGCTTATCATCATCTGACAGTGTTCTCTCATGTTCTCTCTCTACTTATCCGATCCCAGAGCAAGATTCTACTTCTCACAGAATTCAAATCAATCATGTATACACACATATTACAGATTGCCAAGTATGAATGCCAATGTCTTGGGCACTGTCAAATCTTGTGCCAGTTGAAGGGAAATTTTTTTATTATTATTTTTTTTTTTACCGATGTAGCAACAAAAATTATCCACGATAAAACTTTAAAATGTTACACTTGCATTCAACAATAAAAGTAATAAATATGTTAAAAAATTAATAATAATAATAATTAATAATAATATGATTTAAGCTACGCATATATATATATATATATATATATATATATATATATATATATATATATATATATATATATATATATATATATATATATATATATATATATATATATATATATATATATATATATATATAAACACACACAATTCCAATATCATCACCATTAACCGAAGTTCTACTAATAAAATTGGTTCAATGACCAAACTGAATAACAGCATCTCCAAAGATAATGGTACAGTAACCAATAATACTCATTCTCTCTCTCTCTCACACACACACACACATCTCACAAATACACACACGCACACTGATTGCATTCGCAGAATTCAAGTAACTACATGCTCATCTACATTATTATTTTCAATTAAGTTTACCTTCCACACACTTAATACTACAATACGACAAATGAACTATAATTATTCCCTATGCACATACTAACATGTCGTAATACCTCACAAGAAGAGCTCACACATACACATACATAAATTAATGTTATTATTATTAATTTCTTTTATCATTATTTTATAGATCTGACCCTCCCCCCCACCAACCTCTCTGCTCCAGTTTCCCCATGAACTAAATCAATTCTAGATTAAAATCGGTCCTCGCTCACGACAGTCATTTCGATTGGTTAAATGACAAAAAATAATTAATGTTTCCTTGTTTTTTGAGAGAGGAAGAGAAGATCCTTACCAAGGAAACTCTTATCGTGATTTTTCATAAATTAGCTAGATAATAGCAGCAGCAGCAGTAGTAGTAGTAATAATAGGAAGTAGGAAATTTTTTTTAAGGAAATCAAAATTGATTACCAAGCTGACAGAAAAAAAGGGAAATGCATTTTACTCGAGAGAGGGGAGGGGAGGGAGAGAGAGAGATAGAGGAGACAGAGAGGAGAGAGGGAGAATAAATTGTACCTACATTGCTATTTTACTGCTACTACTACCACTAATAAAATATTTTACAATTATTATCACCTTTACACTAATACTATAGGTCTACAACTAATACGTTATTTTACTACTACTACTAAGAAAAATAAATCTTTTATAACAATAATAAAAATAATAATAATAATAATAATATTTTACAATATTATCAACACTACACTAATACTATAGTACCATAATCTAATTCTGAAATCAGGTGCTGGAATTCCTAATACTTTATTACATTGTACTTTTAAATGAATAATAATAATAATAATAATAATAATAATAATAATAATAATAATAATAATAATAATAATAATAAAAGCCTCACTTCTATATCTGTGAGAAAGCTTGAGGGGTGGAATATTTTTTTTTTTTTTTTATCTACAATTTAGAGTAATTAAGGTGTTAAGAATATACCTACATACATGATCCTATAGACATTTCCCAAATGTTAAAAAAAAAAATGAATTTTGAGCTGGAGAAGATTTTCTACACAAAGTTTTGGAAACCAAAATTATCACAACCTAACCCAAACGATCCGTAGACGATTCAAAGTAACCATCTTTACATAGAAACATTCCCCAAAATAATCTAAACCAGATGCAATGAATGCCTTTATACATCGTAGAGTAGTAGCTCAATATCTAAATATGGCAACCCCCATCATATATATACTTATAAAAATAAAAAAAATATTTTAAGCGGAGAAACTTTAAAAAAAAAAAAAAAAAAAAAATTCTTTCTGATTTTCATTTACGTGCTACTAAAAAATTTTATGATCATTAAAGAAAAATAATTTTCGAAATCGAGGTTAAAAATAAATTGCTATTATTATTATTTTTATTACAAAAGTTATTTATAATAGTTTATTATTTTATTATTATTATTATTATTATTATTATTATTTAAATTATTTATAATATGTAAACCGAATTTTATATTCGGTCGGAAAATCTGTTTTTATCCGGCCGAACATATAATCTGAATCTTATATATATATATATATATATATATATATATATATATATATATATATATATATATATATATATATATATATATATATATATATATATATATATATATATATATATATATATATATATATATATATATATATATATATATATATATATATATATATATATATATATATATATATATATATATATATATATATATATATATATATATATATATATATATATATATATATATATATATATATATATATATATATATATATATATATATATATATATATATATATATATATATATATATATATATATATGATTTATTATAATATATATAATAAATTGAAAAAGTATAATTTAAAAATTTTTTCCATTATTTTAATAAATTTAACTATTTTAAAATAATGAAGAATTAAATTGTCTTTTCTTTTATTCTTTATTCAAATGTGTAAATGTAAATAAAGTATGGCTGGCCAACGCGAACGTCGCAGGAAATAAAGTAAAAAAGTAAATAAATAAGTTATAATTAACAGTATCTCTTCAGAACATCGATTTTAAGAATTTTAATATGTGAGAATATGGACAGATGCAAAAATTCTTGTACCATAAATTTGGATTTCTTAAATTGTGATGCAGAAACAATCTTTCCTCCACCAATTTCTGGGATAATACGGTTTCGTCTTGGAGAGTATATATGGCTACCACTACTAAACAGCTTTTCACAACACTCAATACAAGGTGGAGCAGAGAAATATTTATAACCAATATAAGCAAATTAATCAGCAAAATAATCGACAGATTATTAACGATATGATTGAGAAAAAATGACGATTAATCGTCCCATATTATATATATATATATATATATATATATATATATATATATATATATATATATATATATATATATATATATATATATATATATATATATATATATATATATATATATATATATATATATATATATATATATATATATATATATATATATATAGGCTCTGTTAAGAGCTAAACAGTGAAACGTCGCTTGACAAGTTGAAAAAATTGAAATGCTTAAAGAATTTTTTTTTTTTAAATCCTTCGAAAAACTGGGTTGTCCCAGTCAAGCCAATTCGAATGCATAGATTAGATATGCATCCCCCCCACTCCCCCCCCAAGCCAAAATAAAACTAAAAACAAATTCCCATCAATACAACATTAAAAAAAATTCTCTCAGCAAATATACCACCATTACAATACCACCAAAAAATAAAAATAAAAATGTAACATTAATAAAGGCTCAACTTCTACTACTAATCTCAATGGTAATTATTACTTATATACTCACCCTTCGTATATCGTCTAATGTGTGGATTTCTGGTGAAAGTCCGCCGTGGACGCACAAGAATTGATGATTCATGAGGGCAGCTAAAGGCAAACAGTCGAATGCCTCCATGCAAGCGTCATATACCCTCTCACTGTACTTAATCTTACCTGTATAAATATTAAAAAATAAAAAAAATATAGAATGTTAAGCATATTTCATAAATGACATACTTCAAAACATTTCAATAATAATAATAAATAATAATAATAATAATAATAATAATAATAATAATATTCAGGAACATACACGACAGCGTGCCCGGATTCGGTATGGGAAGGTCATGTACAATACAACCATACACAGAATAGGCACCTTAATCTTACAGTGCTTGGTTGCATAAAACGCTAAACAGTCTATGATTGACATTCGAAGTTCTTCGGCATATTGACAGGTTCATAAGTCCCAGATTTTGAATCCCATAATAAAATTTGTGGAGCTACCTGAAAGGCTGTAACGCCTGCAGAGACATCCTAACACTATTTCAAAAAAAAAAAATTTAGAAGATCAGCTGATAAACGACGAGTGACTGGAAATTTAAGGGCAATTTTATTTTAAAAGTGAAAGAATTGATATCAAGACAGTACATCAATTTTCATTTCCCTCAAGAAGAAGGAAAGTCACCCGCCACATGGCCGTGAATAAAAGATTTTTATTCGATCAAAACTGGTTGACAAGGGGTTATAATTAAAATATATAAATCAGCTACTTCAATGTAATAAAATATTTCATGCGCTACTTCAATATGATAGAAGTATTTCCCAAGGTTCTTTTCCTTCAGTGGTATACCTCATATGACTAACAATAGCTAAATTGTAAACTTTTAAAAAATAGGATCAATATAATGGGTTGCTATATCAGGTAAGATAATAGATTCCAAATGATAAACTGCTTGAATTTTCCCAAGATGATGCACAATGCCATAGAGCGAAATCAATAAAAGAATTTTCAAACAAAAACAATGCCCCTCTCTTACCTTGGCCTGGAAACTCTACTGATATGAAACCCAATGGAAAACTTACAAGAGATGGTAAAGAAGGAACTGGATAAGGAGATACTTTACACAAAAACTAGGCTCATTGGGAAGAAAATTATAAAGGTGTGGAACCATTACTAAAACATGCAGGAAAATGTACAGATAGGCACCGATAACATGCCTAAAAGAATCGAGCCTTTAGTTGCTGTCAAATAAGATTTAACAAAATATTTGATAAAAAGCCTATTTCAAAATTTGAGCTTCTAATTTCTTTGAAAGGCCTAAACAGTGAATATTTCATATATTTCAACAATAAAGAGTTTTAATTAACTGTTAATATTTAAAACAATTTTAAAAAGTACATTTTTAAAATAATAATAATAATAATAATAATAATAATGATAATAATGATGATAATAATAATAATAATAATAATATTATAATAATTATAATAATAATAATAATAATAATAATAATAATAATAATAATAATCATCATCATCATTCATATATATATATATATATATATATATATATATATATATATATATATATATATATATATATATATATATATATATATATATATATATATATATATATATATATATATATATATATATATATATATATATATATATATATGATTTTTTTTTTTTTTTTTTTTTTAGATAAGGAGAAAAAAAAAACACAAGATCCGTCAATAACAGAAAATATTGTTAACTTTCGCTTTTATATATATATATATATATATATATATATATATATATATATATATATATATATATATATATATATATATATATATATATATATATATATATATATATATATATATATATATATATATTAGTGAGAGAGATTAAATTGCCTTAACCTTTACATTCAATATAATCTTGTTAACAAATAGGAAGCAGCAGTTATTAATTGTCCGACTCTCTCTCTCTTTCTCTCTCCATTGTTGCAAGGAAGAATGCCTTGATAACGATGATGAAAAGGCCTTTTATTCTCTACAGTTTAAAGTCGTCGAAATCGCCCTATACTCGACTTGACATTCCAAATTACCGTTTTAAGACGCCAATAAATTTTCAACTCTCGGACTAAGATCACCTTTCAATGAACACCCACTCTAAGTTTGACCTTTTTTTTTATTCGTGTGAAACAAACAAACAGGCATTAGAGGAAAGTCGGGGAAAAAGAAGGGAGGAGGGGACATTATAAATAGTCAATAGAGAGGAAAAACACAGTGGAAAGGATTTTGTTGGGAAGTCGTAGAAAGCTAACGCAGAAATTAGAGGTGAAATAAAATACCTTCGATAAAAAAGTAGAGAAAAAATAAAAAACAAAAATAAGAATTCTAAAATGACAAATGGGCGCGTCGCTATTGTAGGTGAACCAAAGACAATATAAATAGCATACAATATAAAAGAACGAAATCTAGTAGTCTTTCTCCTCTAATTACAAGCAAGTCGAGATAAACAGTACAAAGAAGGAGGTCAAGTCAATTACATTCCTTTAAACCAATTTCTTTTAATCAACTCTCGCAGAACATATAAAATCTTTCTTCTCACATACATACACAATCACACACACAATCTCACATACATACACGTACACCTACACATACACACACACTTACTCTTGTGAATCTCAAACCCAAGAAACCACTAACACCGAATTATAGGAATAGCAACAGGTTACCGAGCACGTTACTAATTCATTATATCAAAATTTCTTTGGCACGAAAATCTTCCGAAAAGGGGCCTGCCACGCCCTTGGGATGAAATTTTTTTTTTTTGGGCCATTAAAAATGTGGGAGAGGCAGGAGGGGGTGTGTGCGAAAATTATAGTAATAAAAGAATATAAATTCGAAAATGACCAAAACTATAAAAAGAAAAAGATTTCGGGGGAAATGCGAGTAATTGATTCCATCTTTCTCCTCAACAACTATTATTATTTTTATTATAAAATAACATGAAATGGAAGTTAAACAATTCTAAATAATTATTATTACTACTATTATTATTATTATTAAATATATATTATTATTAATATTATGCATTGTTATTACATGATTTGATTATTTTACTTTATTTTTTTTTTAAATTAAATATTTGCTACTTTTATTACTATTATTATTATTATTATTATTGAACTATTAGAATTTATTATTATTATTATTATTATTATTATTATTATTATTATTATTATTATTATTATTATTATTATTAAAACGAATCAATGTTTTAATTTAAAATTCTGTAATTTTTTTTAGAAATTTGATTATTATTATTATTATTATTATTATTATTATTATTAATTATTATTATTTATTTTTTTTTTTTAAATACTAGTAGCCAATTGTCTATTTACTATCTCCATTAACATTATCGTATCTAAAACACTATATATATATATATATATATATATATATATATATATATATATATATATATATATATATATATATATATATATATATATATATATATATATATATATATATATATATATATATATATATATATATATATATATATATATATATATATATATATACAGTTTGAAATTCAAACAAGTTCAGACAAAGAAGTTACTTTAATTTTATTAATAATAATAATTAATAATAATAATAATAATAATAATAATAATAATAATAATAATAATAATAATAATAATAATAATAATAATAATAATAATAATAATAATAATAATAATAATAATAATAATAATAATAATAATAATAATAATAATAATAATACTAATCGTAAACGAATACATTTGCAGTAACTCGATGGAAATATGTTCAATTTTTTCATGATAAATATTTTTATTATTATTATTATTATTAATTATTATTATTATTATTATTTTTTTTTTATTATTACTATAATTAATTAAATAATTAAATAATTGCAGCAGTACTACTACTACTACTACAACTATTAAAAAGGAAAAGAATCATTAATATACTTACATTCTTGTTTAAAGGTAAAGTATTCAGTTAAATGCCTACACTCGTGGTTTCCTCTTAATAAATATAAAGTGGTTGGATAACATATTTTAAGAGCCCATAAATATAGTACACACTGAAAAGAACAAATAATATATATATATATATATATATATATATATATATATATATATATATATATATATATATATATATATATATATATATATATATATATATATATATATATATATATATATATATATATATATATATATATATGAGTGGCGTGGTGCAGTGGTAAAGTGTCAATTTTTGTTGAACCAAATGTCGCTGGTTCTCATATATATATATATATATATATATATATATATATATATATATATATATATATATATATATATATATATATATATATATATATATATATATATATATATATAATGGTAAAAGCTTAAAGAGTATGCAATTAAGGAGGAATCCTCACTAGATCTTACAATATGCCAATTAAGTTTTGATGACTTGTTCGTCATTTGTTTTAGTACCTCTTCCTCCATCTCCTCCTCCTCTCATTTTCTTCATTTATTTTACACCGCCAAAAATTTGTTTTAGTTTATTATTATTATTATTATTATTATTATTATTATTATTATTATTATTATTATTATTATTTATTATTATTATTATTATTATTTTATCAATTATTTTTTTATTATTCAAGTCAAAATATTACTTTTACTTTCCAGAATTTAAAAAAGAAAAAAGAAAAAAAGACATATAAATGAATAAATAAACAAACGAGAGATGTACGCTTTAATTTTTTTTTTTTAAATTATTTTTATAAAAAAATGCTTGAAAATATCAAAGTAATTCAAAAAATTCAAGTCATTTTGATATCGAAAAGAAATACATTTGTTTAATATACATTTGTTTAATAATAACCTCAAGAGCCAGTTTTGTACATAGCTCGATACCAATAATAAAAAATAAAAAAAAAACATATCATCCACTCCAGCACCACTCCACTTCATCAATTTTTTTTAATAATGGAATTGATCATCCACTGAGTTTAAGAAGAATAAAGCCAACACATTTCGCTAAAACACTTAATCAGAAAGGTTCTGAAAGTGAATCATGAGGTAGTGATGGTGGAAATGGCAGCGCAGGTGAAAGCGCTTCAGTCCTATCCTTTCGCCTCCTAATCCAAACACTCGGTACTGATATTTAAAGCGATTTAAGTATTCCGTTCAATTTTAAAACGAAATTACCCGTAACTAAATGCATTTACAATTCGAAATCTTATATTTAACATTCATTCGATGAAAATGTCATCTTCGACAACTTCCATACAACTTATACGAACTTTGGTTAAATCAAAATACATAACAATAACTCAATCAAAGCTAATAAAAACTTTGGCCCCTTTAAATTTATTTATTCTTTCTTTTTTACTAATGAAACCCCAATATAAATAGTATCTCATATCTGTAATAAGTCAAAACGAGCCCGAACATTCCTGCAATACATATAGAAAACCGTTTACATATACACACAAACACACACGAGCATTCTACTTTCCTACCGTAACAGATATTTTCGTCCAAGTTTACACAAAACCTGTTTTATTACATAATCATAACCATAAATTCTTTATTCATTGACGTACATTGTAATTTACAATACTTAGTAGGTCCTATACTACTAACTAATAATAATAATAATAATAATAATAATGAAGTGAGTGACTTCTCTTAAAAGGGACTTCTAAGGGGATAAACATTGGTTTCCATTGAGCCCCATAGTTTAGTAGTTAAATAAATTTTTAAATTTAATTTTATTATTAATGGTGCATATAACAATATGAGTGATAAAGACAATGCTAATTAAAATTCAAATCTTATAAGATTAATAATTGTGAAAATAGTAGTAACAATACTAATTCTAATAATAATAATAATAATAATAATAATAATAATATATAAACAAATATAATAATGATCGTAATACAATAATAATCATAATAATTATAGTAAGTAAGTACTAAGAATGTTAACTATAATAATAATAATAATAATAATAATAATAATAATAATAATAATAATAATAATAATAATAATAATAAATAAATAAATAACTATAATAATAAATAAATAAATAAATAAAATTAAAATAAATAAATAAATAAATCAAACACCAACCAATTGGAAAGGTGAAACAAGAAACCAATTCCAAAAGCCAATGTTCAAATGCGCGACAACACATTCCCCTCTTGACAATAAAACTTTTACAAATTGTAAAGTTTCGAATTTCAACGCAGCATTTGATACATACATCACTAACTGTTTAAACTACCTCAAAAATTGAAAACGAAAGAACGACGGCGATTCCCAACGAACATGCACACATAAATACATGCACACACAAACATACATACATATACATACATACATACACACACACACGTATCCCTGAAATCGTAAGGGAGAGCTAGTGAAATATGGATAGAGAAAAATTGATTAGTGTGCCTTGTCATATAATATTATGGGGTACTTTTAAATACGCGTCGCTCGCAGGTCACTACAGATAAGACACCGATACCTTTTTTTCGTCCTCCAAGTACTTTGCCCTCGACAAGTGACTCCTATCTTTAGTTGTTTGTTTTGTAATGATCTTTGTTGCATCCTTCCATATGTTTTTAAATCTCCATTATTATTTATTCCAAAGTTCGGGCGACATACAACTAAAAATTAGGAGAAGCCGATTATATTATCTTCAACTTTTCGCAATTCTTGATACACAAACCCATACACACTCACATATACATAAACCCACAACAATTTTACATATATATATATATATATATATATATATATATATATATATATATATATATATATATATATATATATATATATATATATATATATATATATATATATATATATATATATATATATATTCTCATTCAAAATAAAATAAAATATATTTTAATTCTTAAACAATCAACAAAACCCTTCTTTGGTTTCAGTATTTAAAAACTCTCTGCCTCCTATAATATATATATATATATATATATATATATATA
>SEYY01000720.1:145675-148175 GCA_009176605.1 Armadillidium nasatum
TATATATATATATATATATATATATATATATATATATATATATATATATATATATATATATATATATATATATAATAATATATATATTTAAAATAATTAAGGAATTTGAACAATCTAAACAAAAAAAAATTTCAAGAGAAATTAATTAATTAATTTATTCAATTAATTAATCAACCAAATTAAATTAAAAGTACCCTTTTATAATGGTAATATTAATTTATAATTAATTCTATTTTACTGAATTTCCGTTTTTATCATTTCATACCCATAAGAGAAGAAGAGAAAAATTTGAATAAGGAATAATGGAGAGGAGGAGTTAAGGAAGGAGAGAGGATGTATATAAAAAAAAAAAAGCCGAGGAAGAGAGGCTGGAAGAATTAGAGGGCAAAGGAAGAGAGGAAAGAAAGTGAGTTAAGAGGGAGCAGAGTGGGGAAAGAGGACAGAGAAGGCGTGGCAATGAGAGCGGGTAATAGCGGAAAGAAGAGTGAGTGAGGAAGACGCAAAGAAGAGTGAGTGAGGAAGACGCAAAGAAGAGTGGACTTAGAAAAAAGAGGAGGAGGCCGGAGGATGAGGGAAGCTAGGAAGACGGAGGTCGTTGAAAGTGGAAAAATTATAGGACAGAAGCGAGGAAAATTAAATGGGAAGAGAAGTTAGTGAAAGGAGGGAGGTGAAGAGTAGAAGGGAAGGGAGTGGAGAGGGGAGAGTGAAGAACGGTAAAAGAGAAAGGAGTGGAGAGGGGAGAGTGAAGAAGAGTAAAAGGAAAAGGAGTGGATAAGTTAGAGTGAAGGGCAGAAGGGAAGGGAAAGGAAGGAAGTGGAGAGAAGAGTGAAAAAGGGTAGATGGAAATAGAGTGGAGAGGGGAGAATGAAAGGAGGTCAGAAGGGAAGGGAGAGGAGAGGGAAGAGAAAGAAGAAACGGTTAATGTATGCAAAAATTTTAATTACTATAATATTCATAATATCTGACAGATAAAGCCAATCAAAAAAATAAATCAAAAATATTTTCTTTCAAATAATTATTAAATATGCAAATAAAATTATTTTTTGTGCTAAATAAATAAATTGTAAGTAAGATGATATTTATTTATTATAATTATCAATAAAACAAGAATAAATTACAATCGACCGCCAAACAAAACTAATTTTAATTAGTCAAAACTCTAAGAACTGGTATCTCAACAACAACAACAACAACAAACAAACAAACAAAACATAAAACTGGTAAACGACACAAGCAATATAATTTTAAAGCTCATATGATGAACATATCATTATATCCTTCCTAGCCTAGTTACATTAGTTTCCTATACAGTATTGAGGTCAACAAATATTCAATTCTAAGTAAGAAAGCATGGAGTATATCGTACTCATATACCCGCTTATATATATATATCTATATATATATATATATATATATATATATATATATATATATATATATATATATATATATATATATATATATATATATATATATATATATATATATATATATATATATATATAATAAATAAAAAAAAATATATATATATATATATATATATATATATATATATATATATATAATATATATATATATATATATATATATATATATATATATATATATATATATATATATATATATATGAGAAAAAAATATTTTAACAAAAGAAAACTTATGAATAATTCATAATGAAGAAAATCTATTCACAGAAGTATACATTCAAAAGGCTTTAGAGCAAATGAACATAATACACATTTTCACTCGCAACATTTTTTACAGCGAAACAATACAGAAATTTTATATTACATTTATTTTATATATATATATATATATATATATATATATATATATATATATATATATATATATATATATATATATATACTATATATATATATATATATATATATATATATATATATATATAGAGAGAGAGAGAACGTGCATAATAATGGAGAGGTACTGGGACGGACTTGATTAAAACAAGAAAACAAGTTTATAGTTGTCCCGGGCCTAGGCGCCATATAATGGATGCGCCAATCTTCTGTCTTTTTAACCTTTTCCTCGATTTGTCTAAAACGGATAATTTCCTTCATTCGCCACTGCATTGCTGCGATCACACACACATACATACATACTTATATATATATATATATATATATATATATATATATATATATATATATATATATATATATATATATATATATATATATATATATATATATATATATATATATATATATATATATATATATATATATATATATAAACACACTGTATAGGCAGTTTTACCAATACCGATTGCAGATTCTAAAAATTGACTAATAGAGTTCGGATACCCCTCCCCATCCTCTCTCTTAAAAAATGCAGATATCAAGTACAGATCCCTGACATCCCTTTTATATATATATATATATATATATATATATATATATATATATATATATATATTATATATATATATATATATATATATATATATATATATATATATATATATATATTTTATTTA
>SEYY01000720.1:153175-163175 GCA_009176605.1 Armadillidium nasatum
TTAATAATTTAACTCTCGATAAATGTTTTCGTGTAGTTAAAATTAAAAACATTATAAAAAAAATACATAATAATAATAATAATAATTATAATAATACCATTATTATTTTTATTATTATTATTATTATTATTATTATTATTTTTAAAGATGTTTTTTACAATTATATAAGAAATTATTAAGAATTTTTTTTTAAAAATATTTTAATACTTCTCACGAAAAAGAACGGGAAATGATTAATTTCTTGTCACTGCTGCTAATTTCCGATCGGTATTGAATCTGCCCAGAAATAAAGACAGTATTCAACTGGCCAAATATACTCTCATTAAATGGAAGTGCAATGATTACGCTGATTACTGACATAATTTTAAGACTTTTACTTAAAAAGTCTCTGATAACTTCTGAAAGAATACTACTACTACTACTACTACTACTACTACTACTACTACTTTTTCTTTTTCTTATATTGATCTGATACAAAGTAGCTAATACTCCTGTTGAAAAAGTTTCTTACCTTATTTAAATTAATTACACATGAATGAGTATGACTTCTCCCTTCTACTCCTCCTCTATGATACATCATGTATCTACCCGAGATTACAAATGATGCTGCTGAAGTGAAACGTTCAAGAAGGAATTCTTCCTGTCAATGCTGAAAGAGGAGCACCTCCGAAGGGAGTAGCCATCTGAATCATCTATGCTCTGCCTCAATATAGCTTCCAATTGTGTTTCGTGTATGACCTTTGAATCTATAATAAACTTTTATTTCCTGTATCATTTCAAATCTCATTCCCTTCTTTCCGATCATCAGTATAGCTTTCCAGATGATTTTATTTTAATGATCAAAGGTCTTCTACTAATAAGGAATATGGAAAATCATGTCTTTTGACAAGGCAAAGAATGCGATTCTGTTCTCTGAACTCCCCCTTCCACTTGATTTTTTTTCAGTAGTTTTTCGCCCATGTCTAGTTTTCTCTTAAATCGCTTCATATTGGCAGTTGTCGACGAGGCGACTTTTTTCCCTTGTCTTATTTGTGGATTTTATCTATTCCTACTTTTTATTAACGACCTTCTCAACTACTCTTGTAATTCTAATCATGATCATTTCTGTAACGCCAATTCGAATTTTCATTATTTCACGCTTTCAAATCTACTACCAACTTCATTTATTTGGTTGCCTCTCCACTTCTTCATTCTGATCCCATTCTGGTTGATCTAGATAAGATTTAACAGTGAAGTAGCCTCAAACTTGTAAACTTCAACCACTTATAAACTCAAATTATTGAAATCTCCAGGTTAAAAAAAAAAAAATTCAAAATAAATATTTTTTTGAATATTTTCAAACCAATCTTATTTTTACTATTAATAATAATTAATTAATAATATGAACGAAAATATAGGAAAAAGTATTTCAGTAACAAGTATTTTTACTCTGCTCCTATCTGAAAGAACATCCAACTTGATCCCAATTTTAAACCCTACCTGTTGACAATGTGGACATTTCTGACCGCAAGTAACAACATAAAAACAAAATATCCTGCTAACTCATTTTCGAAAGTATGCTTGAGAGGCTTCAAAAGAAGTTGGTAGCCCTGTTAAAGATGCGAGAAATCTTTTACTCAACAAGGGACTTCATCTTCTTTTTGCAGAGAGCCCTGTACTTCACACATCTATTGGCAAAATGGCTTCAGTTCCACCCATTTTTTTTTTCGCATGGTAAATTTCAGTACAGATAAGCACAAATTTATTCTTGCTCGATGTGGTGCCTGCCATCCAATCACAAATTCTGTGGAATTCTTCGCAGTCATGTTCATTCTCCAGTATATAATGTAATTTTCTCACTTTAAAACTCTGCTCCCATCTGAAAGAACAACCAACTTGATCCTAATTTTAAACCCTCCTTCTTCTCCACCCAAAACTTCAACCACCACTACTAATATCATTATACTCAAGACTACTCGCTGAATACTGCCCTGCAGCTACTCTTACACTGAACAACAACAACAACAACAACAACAACAACAACAACAATAATAATAATAATAATAATAATAATAATAATAATAATAATAATAATAACATATAGATGCAAAATTTCAGGTATACGATAAAAGAAAACACTTTCACCAATTTTATATATGAATTCATAAAACGATATATCAAAAAATTAATTAATGTTCTAAAACTTTTTAAAAATTCATAAATTTTACACACACCTCTGAAGCATGTTTTAGTCTCGAGTTAGGTTTTCATTTTTTCGTATGATTATTATTAATTATTATTATTATTATTATAATTATTATTATTATTATTATTATTATTATTATTATTATTATTATTTTCTTGTCCAACTTAAACTAAGACTATTGACAGGAATCCAATTTCGCTAAATTATCAGTTCACGGACATTTTTCTGCTCGAAATTTCAATAAAAGATTTCACCCCACCCCAACCCCCACCGTTCGATTTTTTTTCTCTTCACTCGCTCATTTATAATCATTAAGAGTCGAAATCTTAGGAGTTAAATATATATATATATATATATATATATAATAAGAAGACAAAAAGAAATTTACAAAGGTTTTCATTATGAATTTTATAGTGTTTTGTACCTACACAAATTTACAACAAGATTTTTTATAATTTATAATTTAAAAAAAAAAAAAAACCCACCCACTAACATAATTAAATAAAGCAATTTGCAGAAAGAAAAGAAAAAACACTCAAACATAATTAAAAAAATAAAAAAATAAAAATAAAAACGCTCAAATAAATTATTAATAAGAGAATTGCGTAAAATTATCATAACCAACAGAACAGAAGTCGAACTAAACCTTGATTGAATTTTTTTTTTTTTTTTTTTTTTTTTTTTTTAACCTTCATTAAATTATTTCTTAACTTTAAGATATATCTTGCAAAATATTTTCATGGCTGTAGAGGCAGTCAGAGCTCCAGTCGGAACCAGTAGAGTCGAAGGCATAGAGAATCCACAAGGATTATAAGCAAAATAAATAAAAAATAAATATCTACCATTAAATAATATTTTCATATTACATTACTCATATAAGAATACTAACAATATTCATTTGAACGAAAATAAATGAAAAAGTATTTCAGTAAAAAGTATTCTTTTTTCTTTTATAAACGTCAAACCCTAGCATTTATATATATATATATATATATATATATATATATATATATATATATATATATATATATATATATATATATATATATATATATATATATATATATATATATATATATATAATATATATATATATATATATATATATATATATATATATATATATATATATTATATAATATATATATATATATATATATATATAATATATAATTATATAAAAAATAAAAAAAAAAAGAATTTTTTTTTTTTTTTTTTTTTTTTTTTTTTTTTTTTTTTTATTTTTTATTATTAATTTATAGATTATAAAATTTATGTTATGGATATATAGAATTAAGATTATACATAATAGAATTTAGATTACAGAAATTATTGAATTCAGATTTTTTATTTTTAACCTGAAAATTTATGTATGTGTAATATATATATATATATATATATATATATATATATATATATATATATATATATATATATATATATATATATATATATATATATATATATATATATATATATATATATATAATATATATATATATATATATATATATATATATATATATATATATAATAACTGAAAGACGAACAATGTTCTTTTAGAATTTCCACGCACTTTTTATTTTAATTTACAGTCCCCCACAGATCTTTACTGCTACGCTACATAATTTTATCTTGCAACTTAATTAAGAAAATACTCTCTCTCTCTCTCTCTCTCTCTCTCTCTCTCTCTCTCTCTCTCTCTCTCTCTCTCTCTCTCTCTCTCTCACACACACACATTCGCGCGAGCGCGAGCGATCCCCCAAAAAATTAATTTACAGGTGTACGTATTTTATACCTAGCGTGGAAAAAGGTGATAAATAGAATTTAATTAGAAGATAGGAGTTACAGGAAATAAAAGGAATTTATAGTAATATATATATATATATATATATATATATATATATATATATATTATATATATATATATATATATATATATATATATAATATATATATATATATATATATATATATTAAGGGGGAGCTTTCGGCGGGTGCCAGATTTTTTCGAGGTAGCTAAATCTGGCAACCTAAGCCTAACGGGATTTTGATTTGCAATGCAAATCACACCGCTCAAATTGACCTCACGCTCTTTCCTGACACCATTTTGGTAGGTTCAACTCATTGAAATTGGCCTCAAGTCTGGGAAATGGGCCACTGAGGGCCCCGTGAGCCCCCTAAAAATGGTATCAGGAAGTTGCCTGAGTTTGCAAAATCGCTGCGTTCACCTTACTCTCTTTCCTGACCATTTTTTTGCGGTTCAATCCGGCAGAAATTGGCTCGACTTTGGGGCTCCGGGGGTCCGCGTGGGTCCGTGAACCGACAAAGAAAAGTTAGGAAGGTCCCTGAGAATGCAGCATTGCACGCATATGAAGAAAAGACCGTTAGGCTCAGGTTGCCAGATTTAGCTACCTCGAAAAAATCTGGCACCCGTCGAAAGCTCCCCTTTAATAATAATAATAATATATATATATATATATATATATATATATATATATATATATATATATATATATATATATATATATATATATATATATATATATATATATATATATATATATAATATAGGTTTGAAAAAATAATGAAAACACTGGAGACTGACAGGCAATTTAATTGATCTATCAATACTACTGAAATATTGATCTCTCTCTCTCTCTCTCTCTCTCTCTCTCTCTCTCTCTCTCTCTCTCTCTCTCTCTCTCTCTCTCTCTCTCTCTCTCTCTCTCTCTCTCTCTCTCTCTCTCTCTCTCTCTCTCTCTCTCTCTCTCTCTCTCTCTCTCTCTCTCTCTCTCTCTCTCTCTCTCTCTCTCTCTCTCTCTCTCTCTCTCTCTCTCTCTCTCTCTCTCTCTCTCTCTCTCTCTCTCTCTCTCTCTCTCTCTCTCTCTCTCTCTCTCTCTCTCTCTCTCTCTCTCTCTCTCTCTCTCTCTCTCTCTCTCTCTCTCTCTCTCTCTCTCTCTCTCTCTCTCTCTCTCTCTCTCTCTCTCTCTCTCTCTCTCTCTCCTGGTAATTTCCATTAAAAAGGGTGATATCTCCTTTAAGTTGGACAATTTAAGTAGGAAAGAATTTGATGAAGAAAAAAAGAAACCTTTTAGAATTGCAGTAAGGAAATTTTTTAAAAAAAAAATTAATTTTAAATATTTAATTAATATTAAAATAAAATAGAACCTATTTTTCTACACACTGACCATCACACTTGACAGAAAGATCATCTTCACTGAGCGATGAATTTCAATTACAATTATAAATGAAAGTAAAAAGAAAAAGAAAAACATTAAGAATAAATACTCAATTTAATATTACTTAAATATCGCACATAAAAGTAACATGAAAATGCTTAAAAGATAAAAATGAATATCAAATAATTCTTCACAAAAATTTCAGTTTGACAAACACTGGCGCGCAAAAAAAAAAAAAAATGCAACTTAAGGACTGGAAACACCTGTCACATCTGCGAGACGAGTCTTTAACAATTAATTTTTATGTATATGCATACCGACAGTAAAAATTCTACTCCTAAAAGGAGTTAATGTTAATGAACAGCATACTATTTATTGGAATTAGCTAACTAATACAATTAACGGGGTAAAACGTTGACTACACGAAAATATCGAGTATCCCGAAACTACTCTAAAATTCAAGTGCATTTTTTCAAATTTTCTTTTTTTAAAACTGCCTTTTTATGATGATGACGACTATAATAATGGCGGTCATATCCGCTCATTCATATCCAATAACGATCGCCGAACCGTTAACCAAACATGAACTACATACTTAACTTACTCCCTTTCAAATATTTTTTTTTTTTTTTTTGGCTATATCATCAAAACCATCTTAATCGTACTTAAAAAGCCAAAGTGAAGAGTACATTCCCATTTTTAGAGTCTCTTAAAAAACAAATGATTTTCTCAAGCACGAGTTCTAATACGCCCTCTACATGAAAGAAGAGATTTACGAGAGAATGAAGCTACAATAACTCCAGAGTTTTATGTAAAACAAATGACGACTAAACAAAATATTTAAACAAAAATCTTTATATATATATTGTATATATATATATATATATATATATATATATATATATATATATATATATATATATATATATATATATATATATATATATATATATATATATATATATATATATATATATATATATATATACACAAAAGCTTACCTCTATACTAAAGTAACCCCGATCTACATAGTCACCTAGGAAGAGATATTTAGTACAGCTGGGAGGACCCCCAACTTCGAAGAGCTTCATTAGATCATAGAATTGACCGTGAATATCACCACAAACTGAAAGTAGAAAAATAATATTACCAATATTTAAAAAATAAATAAATAAATAAAATAAATAAATAAAATAGTCCCTCAAAGTGGTGAACACTAGGAAACTGCTTCCAAAAATCTGCACCGGGGATCGAGCCCGGGACTATGATCATCAAACACAGATTTCTCTACTATTTGAGCCACAGTATTAATAAAAAACTTTTAAAATAAAAAAAACGCGACATACTCATTATTATTATTATTATTATTATTATTATTATTATTTTTATTATTATTATTATTATATTATTATTATTATTATTATTATTATTATGAAAAAAGAAAAACCCTTTATTAAAATGGGAATTGACAGCGATCGTAATAGTATCATTTCTACTTAACGAGGTTTTTGATTGAATTCCTCCTGCCAATGACAATGACTCAAAAATTTATCATCTACCCATCCCCATCCCCTACCCCCAGCCTCAACACTCCCATCTCGTCCACACCCCTTTTCAAACGGATTTTCTCTCCTTTTCTCACATCAAAACTGTGTGAGAGAGAAATTGTGTTTTACACAAAACATTATTCATTGAAATAATATACATATATATATATATATATATATATATATATATATATATATATATATATATATATATATATATATATATATATATACCGATATATATATATATATATATATATATATATATATATATATATATATATATATATATGTGCACGAATGTGTTCGTGTGTGCAAGTGATTGCATGCACGTTTGGATGAGTATACAAGAAACAAAACCAACAATAACATCAATAAATAATAATAATAATAATAATAATAATAATAATAATAATAATAATAATAATAATAATAATAATAATAATAATAATAATAATAATAATAAAAAAAAAAAAAAAAAAAAAAAAAAATATATATATATATATATATATATATATATATATATATATATATATATATATATATATATATATATATATATTAGGTCCAAAAGTATAAGTACTTGTACGTAGATTTAGTAAAAAATTCTTAAAGATTTGTATTTGAGAATTTCAAAAATGAAAAGTACTTCTTGGGCCTGAACCTAATACACTTGGAAAAAATAAAGTCCTTTCAAGTACATTTAAGTGTAAGTTAATTAAATATTCAAAGTGTTAAGAAAAAAAATAAATAAAAAAATAAAAAAAAAATCTAGTCCTGACACTCGTATCTAAAGATTTTTTTTCATAAAGTTCCTGAATTTGGATAATCTTTGCTTTATTCTTTAAAATATTCTAAAAATCTTTGAAAAGTTTTGAGAATGCGAAAGGCTAGAGTTTAATTATCCCACGTGTTCAAAGACTGAAAGTATCCTATTAGGCAGATACAGTCAGAATATAATAGTGCTCTGATATTCATACTATAAAAATCCACACAAAAAATTATTATTTTCTACTGGCAACTGTATTAGATCCTAGGTTTAAGTTTGACTGATTATCTGAAGAAGAAAAGGTAACTCTAAATGTCTTCCTTATTAGCTGACAGAACAGCTCATTTTCATTTTTTTTTTTTTAAATATGCAAAAGCTTCTAATTTACATATTCTATTATCAGAGTATATACCGTGATCAAGTTCAAACCCTACACCAAAGAGTAAGATATTATTTAGTATTATGGCTTCCTCACAAAGCGTAAGATATTATTTAGCTTTATGGCTTCCTCAACTCAAATTCTGCAATCATTGCACTCTTTTTTTTTTCAATTTCCACATCGTTCTACGAAAAATCTCATATAGAATATTTCCTTATTCATAACCAAACCTCGTTTGTATGAATGTTCCGAGAACAAACCCTTTTCTGTTTCGTCTACCGTTTTTATTCTCATTTTTAGCCTAAAGGAAAGAATTTTACGTATGTATGCGATGAAGTTGTCTGTTCTTGTGTTATTTATTAAAATCTTCTAAATATTCTACTTTATGACTCAAGCTCTCTTGCCAATTTACGATTTAAAATTTTTTTCCTGTTCTTTTATCCCTTAACTCTACTATCATAATTTTTACATTATCTAAGCGCCAAATAAGAGCACGATCTATCGTATTTTTTTCTCCAAAATCATTATTTTGAGAAATTTCAATTATCATCACTGCAAATACCTTTCTTCTAGTTCTCACAAATCAGCTGATGAACTCTTCTACCATTCACTTATAAAGCTTCAGCATATCGTGGAGGTTCCCTATAAGTATCCTTCCAATTCAATGACATTCTGCTGTTTTCTTCTTTGGGTTCCTTTAATTTTCTTGTATGTCTCCTACTCTGTTTCTTCGGGTCTTCCTCAGGAACATGCCCCGCCTTCTGGGAGAAAACGTATTTAGCACTTTGGTACCTTTGTATTGTCTGCCTTGCTATTCTTACTTCATTGATTTCCACCGGAATTATTATTAATTCTGAGAGAGGACGCTTACATTCCATTTTCTTTCCTTTTTAAATAAAATTAATAACCCTTGGTTCAACTCTTCTTGAATTCGTGATGTTCCTTGAAGGGAAGACGTCTTCAAGAAACTCGTGCAACTCATGTCTGAATAGCTTTTAGTGTCTCGAAAAATATATTTTCAAGAAACTAAGAACTTTTTCTCCATACAAAATACAATAATCTCTCAGGTCTATCATCTTCATGCTCTTTTCGAAATTCTGCACAAAAAAAAGGCCGTCAATTAGGTTTGTTTCTTAGGACACCACCACAGATGTCATACCTTCTAGTCATGCTTTACTCTCCGCTCATATCTTTGCTTCTAAGGCTCTAATTCTACCTTAAGACAATTCCAGGATGTTCTTAATCCTTCACTTTATTCAACTCATTTAAAATACCATCGCAATCAACTAAAGATGTTATATCTGCTTTTAGTTTAAAACGAAGGAGAGGTTATAATCCTGACATTATCCCTCCTATGGTTATCAAAAGCTGCGGGTATATTTCTTTAATGCTGGAAGCGTTGACGCGTTCATCATGGCCTGAAAATGTAGGGCCACTCTAAACCTTGTAACTACCGTCCCATCTCTTTATTTAATCTTCCTTCTTTCCAAAGTTTTCGAATCTAAACTTAAAAGGAAAATTTGGAAACAAAATTTAATATATTATCTCAGACAGCCATCGTGACTTCCCTGTTAAAAGAAGAAGAAAAATAAAAATCCAATCATATAGCTCTTTTAAGAAAGGGTGGAGTCTAGAGCTTTTAGTTTTATCAATCTCACTTTCACTGTCAATCTCTTTCAAAGAGCAAAGTTAATCGCAATGCTCTTTCTCAACATGACACATGTACTCTACAAATAAAGTCTGGCACATACGCACACACACTTCCTCTAACTTACACTTTCAAAAGAAGAAGCGGGTCAGATCTGAATGAGGAAGTGATTTTCTCGAATTCTGGTGGATCATATATAAGACTGATCCTTTCCCATAATATATATATATATATATATATATATATATATATATATATATATAATATATATATATATATATATATATATA
>SEYY01000720.1:170675-173175 GCA_009176605.1 Armadillidium nasatum
AATAAAGGAAAACTAAATAATTAAAATAATTCAATTAAAAAAAATACATGGAGAATAAAACCGAAAATCCTTGCAGCTTAAAAAAATTTAAAAAAAACGCTATTTTTTTCTTTCTTTCTATTGCTTGACTAAGATTCCTTCTCCCAACCCAATCAAATTATTCAACCGATTTTACATATTTGAAAGAAATTTAGTATATTTACAACTAAAGATTGTATAGAGTTATTAACAAATATGAAGATGTTATACAATAATCTGTTAAATCAATAATGGCACTAGTGATTGATTAATCAATTTCGCTACGGTCTCGAACGTAACTTTATCACCTACGAAAACACCTAATATCTTCATCTACCCTTAAAATCCTCGAAGAATCTCTCAAAAAAAAGATCAATTAATTATATTAATTATCAACAATCTCTTAACTAAACAACAGTCTTTTAAAATGTACGCTATTTGAGCAATGGTCTTAGGAAATATTATTCACGACAACCTTGTTTGTAGCTTGGGTCATTAAAGAGGCGTTGTTCGTCCTTTAAGAATTATCTGCCTCATGAACTCACCCATTTTTACTAATTCTATCCAATCTTATTTCAAGCCCACCAACTGCTCTACCATTTTCACTATTATTATTATTAATTATTATTATCATTTATTACTATTAATTATTATTATTATTATTATTATTATTATCATTATTTTTATTACAACGAATAGTGTCCGAAACTGCACTTCGGAGTTTAGCAGTAAGGAAACATTTTGTAAGAATTTGAGAAGTCTGTATAATTCGTCATATATATATATATATATATATATATATATATATATATATATATATATATATATATATATATATATATATATATATATATATATATATATATATATATATATATATATATATATATATTATAAGCCGACCGGGGCCCGGCCCCGGCCAACCCCGCCATTATTTAATGACCCTTGCCCCGGCCCCGGCCAAAAATCAAGGAAAACGGGATTTGCCAGCCTGGGTTAAATAAATTATATAATTTTAAAAAAAATTTTTTTTTTTCAAATTTTCAACCGATTCTGCTGAAACTTTTCAGTTATATAGATTTTTTTACCGGTAAGAAAAGTCCATTTCTAGCGTTTTTCCGAGTCTATTTACGCTAAAAAGTTTTTTTTTTTTTTAAATTTTTTTTTGTTGAAATTTTAAAACCCTTTTTTAATTGAATGGCGGTGCCAAACCACTTTTTAGAATGAGCTGAAAATTGGACTAATTTATTCAAAATTAAATGGGATACAAAAGTCTCTAATAATTTGTTCCCAGAGTTATAGAAAAATGTTATAAGCCAAAAACTGACCAACTATAGAAAAAAATTTTTTTTTTTTTTTTTTAACTAAAAAAATCCACCTTTTGAACAAAATTTAAAAAAAAAAAATACGACTATGACATTTCCTATTTTTGGTGTGTATAAGGAGGGGTGGGGCTACAAATTCCTCTATGTACTTTATTCGATGACATTCGTTGGTTTTGAGATATAGCCTTCAAAAAGGTCATTTTTGGCCAAATTTCAAAAATTCCCAAAGTTGAGAGGCTATATCTCGCTTCAAACAAGAGCATTTAAATATGCACTAAATAAATATTGTTGCCCTGCCCTCTTAAACAATATTCACAAATAAAAAAAAAATAGGTAGCGTTTTTATAAATAATTTTTTTCTCTAAAGGGTACGATTTTTGCAAAAAAAATTTCAAGTGCTTATAACTTTTTCTAGACGTGATATCAAAAATCCTATTCCCACCAATGCAAGAAATTGGGGCAAAGGTATTCAGTAAATTTTCAGCTCATGTGGACCAGTGGTTTGATCCAGTTATTCATTTTTTTCAACTTTGGGTCCAAATAAGTTTCAAACCGTTATAGACTCAAAAAAATGCTCGAAATCAACTCAGAACTTCGTGAAAAAATTCACACTTTGAAAATTTCAGCTCAATCAGTCAAATAATAAAAAAAAAAATTCAAACAAAATATAAGAAAATAAGATTTTTTTTTCTTTTTTCTGTTTCTTTTGACCGCTCCTTTTCTGCTAGTGAATGTTCATCTTTGTGTTTTGATTTTAGATACTCCAAAAGATTTGGTTCTAATTTTTTTACTTGTAGCACCCGGAGGTTCTCTTCTAATTTTCTGATTGTAACATTTAGCTATTTCGAGCCTATCCTGAACATTGTAAAGTACTCAATACTGCATTGAAGCTGATCTTTTAGCCATATTGACTAAAGTATAAACAAAATAATAATTTTTAAATATGCAGCTAAATGATACAAGTTTGATACATGGCAATAAAATAACAATGATATGCATAAATACAGGTTAAATTGATAATTTTATATCTTACATTTTTTCAAACTTTACCTTAGGGTCTTACTTAAGTAAACCTGTTGAATCACTATTATGAATTAGAATATTTTTTTTTTTTTTTTTTGTACTTTTTTTTTAAACTTAACTATACAAAACTGTAA
>SEYY01000720.1:178175-180675 GCA_009176605.1 Armadillidium nasatum
TATATATATATATATATATATATATATATATATATATATATATATATATATATATATATATATATATATATATATATATATATATATATATATATATAAAAGTCTGCTAATGGGGATTCGAAACCTGACCTCTAAGCTGGTAAGAAAGAGGATTACCTCTGTACCGTAATAGTACAAAATGAAATCGCATTAATAAAGCTCATGAACGCTCGCCATGACGACTAACTAAGCCACCCCTCCCCCCCATCGGACGACACGAATACAGGTCAGCGACAATCCCCTTCAACCACAGACAATATACGTAAGTAATAAAACACAAACAGCGGAGAAGAATTTTACAATTCAAGTCAGTTATTGGGAATTCGAACTCTCAACTCTAAGCTGGTAAGACAGTTTTACCTCTGTACCACGACAGTACAAAAGGAAATGGCAATGAGAAAGCTCATGATCACCCGCCATGATGACTGACACAAAAGGACCCCCGCCTGACTGAGCTCATGTTCACGAGCTTTCTTAACGAGATTTCCTTTTATATTGTCGTAGTGTCGTAGTACATAGGTAACACTCTGCCTTACCAGCTTTGAGGTCAGGGTTCGAATACTCAATAGCAGACATGAAATTGTAAAATTTCACTCTACGGTTTATGTGGTTTTATTATATATATATATATATATATATATATATATATATATATATATATATATATATATATATATATATATATATATATATATATATATATATATATATATATATATATATATTACTTTAAAGTAACCTCTGATCAGAAACTTCGACAAACAACTTCACCCCACAAAAATATCAGTCACGTTTTCAGAAAATGTCCAATATTAATTAACACCCCTTTTTTTATTATCATTATTTATTATTATTATATTATTATTATTATTATTATTATTATTATTATTATTATTATCATAGAAAGAGATCACTTATTGGCTTGACGCACCTGTTGCCATTTCTGACAGTATCGTCAAACACCTGATGTCATTTTTCATCGCAAACATTCAATAAAAAATATTTTTAAAAAAAATAAAATAAAATAAAAAAATCCACTCTGATTTGATTTGATTTAAAACAATGGAATCACGGGAATCAAAATCGAAAGGAAAGTGAGGGGTTGTGTATGTTGTGTTGTAATTTAGGTATCGGTAAAATAAAACGACCGATATCAAACCGATACCGATACCAAAATCTTAAACGAAAGAAAACTTAAAATTTCTGAAGAATGACAGATGTTCCTTGACTGAAGTGTGTCACATTTTAAATTTTATTTATATTATTATTATTATTATTATTATTATTATTATTATTATTTGAATACGAATAAAAATCACGTTTACCCAAGACCGACTGGGTATATATATATATACAGGGTGGATACTAATAACAAACACAAAATCCTGTGATCGTATCCTAATAGCTCCCACTCATGACCTTAGTCGTCAATCTTCAGAGGGTGGTTGAAATCGGACACCTGCCATCCGTAACAGCTGACCGTGGACGGCACAGTGTTGTTCGTATACCTGCGAGGGAGGGTACTTATTCCCTGGGACGTTGCAAGGGATCGACGGATTAGTACCAGAACCTTTGCCAGTCACCACGGTGATTCTCATTGGAAGAGTACTGAATGACTTCCATGTAAAAGACGTGTAAAAGGGTCACGTTTTGAACACGTACAATAATTTAGACTAGGATGTTCATCTAAATATGGTTATTATATATGAAATAAATAACATATATGGGTATTTCAGTATGTTTTGTATACATCTCGCTCAACACCGGAGAGTGTGTGGGCTATATGTTCCAGACCAAGGCTCATTATATGTATGACAACCCTATATTTGACCTGCAAAGCGTGTTTAATGACCTCTTAGAAGCTTGTTTAGAAAGAGAGGTAACGTGATCTTTCCAAGAAAGATCACGAGAAAAAGAAACACCTAGAATATTAAGGAGATATGAAGGTTTTAGGTGCATGTTTTCGAAGATATCGTAGTTGTGTGGAAGATTGTGTCGAGTAGAGAGATGAAGGAATTGAGTTTTTGAGGCATTGAAAACGACCATGTTTTCTTTGCCCCAATTTGAAATGAGAGATAGATCAGAGGTTAGTTGCTCCAAGGCCACCCTCCTTGCCACTATTAACTGTTGCTGGGAGGTGCGTCTTTCAAAATGAAAAGAGTAATGAAGGGTGGAGTCATCAGCATAGGAGTGGATAGGAGATGAAGTAATAGAGAGAAGGTCATTAATGAAAAGCAGAAAAAGTGTTGGGGATAGGACAGAACCTTGAGGAACACCACTATTAATAGATTTAAAGGATGAACGGTGGCCGTCTACAACAGCTGCTATAGAACGACCAGAAAGGAAATCAGAGAGAATTTCACAGAGAGAAGGACAGATTCCGAAAGAGGGAAGTTTGGAAATCAAAGCTTTGTGCCAGACTCTATCGAAAGCTTTCGATATGTCCAGCGCCACAGCAAAA